>CABFVX010002960.1:6174-69183 GCA_902151425.1 Timema shepardi | reverse complement strand
CCGGAAAGTCAGGGAAAGTCGGTGAAGCTTTAAAAAGGTCAGGGAAATGACAATTCATGTCACACTTAGAAAAAAACCACGAAAATATTTTTCGTATTTACTGCGTTATAAGCGACTGCCCCTATGAAGAAAGCTGAGGGGCACTTACCCTGCTCAAACTTGCTGTAACACAAGTTTTGGTAGCATTTTATTTCAGAAGGTGAACGCAGAAATCTCCTGGCCTGCACATGACAATTCTTTTAACTTTAGGGATCCATTGTTTTGGTTCTTGTTCAAGGTTGGGCATCGTTATCGTTGGCTACAGTGAATTAGGACTCTTTCGGCTACACCAGCAATGTCTAACTAAAAAACAGTTTTTAATCAGCTCTGGCTAAGTCCAGAGCATTTTACTGAATTCTCATACTGAATCAGTGGCATTGAAAGTAATAAGTTGCAGGCATTTTGTAAAGTGTGCAAAAAAATTATAAACCTAAGTGATATGGGAAAGCAAGCATTAGCTTCCCATGCAAAAGGACCAACTCATATCAAAACTCTTGAAACTTTGACAAATCAACGCTCTCTGTTAACTTTTTTCTCAAAAAAGTCAAGTGATTCAGGTTCATCGAGCTCCCCTGTTTCAACAGAATCTCTGGCACACAAAGACATTCTACCTAGTGGTGATCGGCTGGTTACTCGAAGAGTTTTTCTGTTTCATCAGAAATCGTAAAGCCGCATAAGTAAGCTGTTGCCAAAAGTGGAATTAGTGTAGTGCCTCAAAGAAACCATAACATTTTTGTTATAAAAGATGATATAACTAAGGCGGAAGTAATTTGGGCTATGCAAGTTGTTTACAAAAAAATTTATTTCAATTCGTGCAATAATTTAAGTACAAATTTTCAGTTGATGTTTCTCGAGTGTTTCATTACCAATGCCTTTACCCTTGGTGGAGACAAGGCTCCATACTTCATTGTGCATGGCTTGGCTCCATTCTTTCATAACAATTTACTGGACCGCCTAAAATCATGTAACAACTTTGTAATTTGTTTTTATGAAGCGTTGAATAAAGTTATTCAAAGAGGACAAATGGACATTGTAATAAGATTCTGGGACAAGGAAAATCATAAAGTCATCAGTTGTTACTTAAACAGTGTGTTTTTCGATAAGAGGACCACTGAAGAATTACTGAAGCATTTTCTGGATGGTATTTCTCTTCTTCCACTCTCTAAGTTGATACAAGTGTCAATGGATGGCCCAAAGGTCAATTTAAAGTTTATAACACTTCTTCAGGAACACATCAAATGTGTTACAGACAATGAAGTATGTAGTTTGCTAAATCTGGGAACATGTGGGCTTCATGTTGTTCGTGGTTCCTTAAGAACAGGAGTGGAGTCTAGTGATTGGGATATAAATAGCTTATTGTATCAGATGTACTACCTGTTCACTGACTCTCCAGCTCGTCAAGCGTTGTTTACCCAGTTGACAGGATGTGCATCTTTTCCATTGAAGTTCCGTGGTGTGCGGTGGTTAGAGAATGCAAAGTGCTTTCAAAGGGCATTACGAATTTGGGACCATGTTGTTAAGTTTCTCAAAGAAGCAAAACTTCCTAAAACAAAACCTGTAGAGACACTGAAAAGCGCAGCCTTTGATCCATTCCTAAAGTGTAAACTAGCTTCCTGCAAGTCAATTGCAGATGAATGGTAGCCTTTCCTGCGACGGTTCCAGACATTTAAACCAATGACTCCTTATCTTTTTGAAGCTGTAGAGAAACTTCAAGATACCTTATGAATTGTCGCGTGAAACCTGATCTTATGAATTGCACGGGTGCAAAGTTACTGTATCGACACCAAAAAATCAGAAAATTTGATCCTTAGCAAAAATATTGATGTAGGATTTGCAACAAAATGTTTGTTAGAAGAAACTGCAATCACAGTAACAGAAAGACAAAAACTAGAGTTTATACATGAGTGCCGCAATATGTTAACCACCATGATTGCAAAACTACAAGAAAGAAGTCCCTTAAAACAGAAAGCTGAGAGAGGTTTGTCTTCATTGGATCCTTGTGTTATTCAACATTCACCTCAACTGGGCCAGAAGAGATTTTCTTTTCTTTTGGAGGAACTCAATCATGCCAACATCATAAATGATGCTCTGGCTGAAAATGACGAAAAAGAATACTTGCATTTTTTGCAACCTCAAAAAATGTCAGTTTCAAGAAATATTTCGTCCTTGTGATCAGTTTAGCGATGAAGTAGGACTTGACACTATTTATGGTAGCTTTCTAATAGGAGATGCAAACTACAAACATTTTTGGGAAGTAATAAAGATTTGCCTTGTTTTGTCGCATGGGAATGCAATTGTTGAAGGTGGTTTTTCAGTCAATAAATCTTTACTGGTTGAAAATATGCATGAAAAAACAATCACTGCACAGCGTCACATTCATGATGAGATTCAAGAAGCAGGAGGGATTAAAAACATACACATTAGCAAAAAGATGTTGGATAACGTGAGAGGTGCTCGGAAACGCTATCATGAATATTTGGAGATGAAGAAGCAGGAAAGAAGTGAAGACGACAAGAAGAAGGCAGAAAACAGGAAATTAGATATACAAGTTAAGGATTTAGAAGGAAAAAGAGAAAAAAAATGACGGCAACTGAAGAGAAACGAGAAGCAATAGAAGTGGAGTTGCAAGAGCTGAAGAAGAAACAAGCTTCACTTTATTAAATATAGCATAGTATCTTATTGTATGACTTTTGATAATTTTAATAAAAATAAACTTGACTTGAGACATGAATAATATGAAAGCAGACACAGTTCCTCTTGTTGTGAGCTATTCAGTTCAGGATATGTACAGTGTATGTATTTCTTCATATGATACCAAAAAGTGAATCAAGTTTGTTACGACTTTTTGATAGGGTTAGACATATTTAATTATTTTTCCATCATTTTCCCTGAACTGATTGGCAAGACGTCTGCTTTCTTATTCTTCCATGAGAGGTGAGGCAAGGTCGGCTGTAGGGGAGGAGGAGGCTGAAATCAATGCAATTAAATTAATATTTTCACATTTATAGTATCGTAAAGTTATAGTAGAAATTTTATGAGAAATTGGTCAGGGAACTTGGGAAAATAGTCAGGGAAAGTCGGATAGAATTTATTTACAAATACTATAGGATTCCTGTAAAAAACAAGAAGGTATAATGATGAAGTGAGAAGGAAGTATCCAGGGGCATATTTGAGAAGATGTTCAGCCCTGAGGAGGAGGGAGATGAGAGCCAAGTAGAGCATAAAAAATTCAGAAGATGAGGGAGTGGGTTCCACATGGAAAGAAGTGGATGCTGCATTAAAGAGTATGAAACAGCTGTGGAAAAACTAATTGTGTAAATGATAAGAGCTGCTGGAAATGCAGAAACACAAAGGTTATACAGGGTTTTATGAGTGATATGGAAGAATAATAGCATATTGAGAGACAAAAGAATAGAATTATAGGGGATAACACTGATGTGCCAGTGTACAAAATATTTGAGAAGATACTGGAAAATAAAATAAAAAATAAATGGATTTAGTGAACAGAGGTCTACAATAGACTTGATTTTAGCCATATGATATAGAGAAACAATAAATTTGGGAAGGACTTTGTAATGGTATTTTTGGATGTAAAGAAGGCATATGATAGTGTGGATAGAAATAAAGTCTGGAAAGTGATTGAGGGTTGAGATTATTTATGAGGATAAGATAAATTTTATTAAGATGGAGAAGGAGTAAACGGATTGGTTCCAAATAAAAAATAAGTTGAAGCTGGGAAGAAATGGATGAAAGCCATGTTTGCTTATGACTTTGATGGCATGGGGGTTCGGGGGGAGAATGAAGAGAAAGTACAGGAACAGCTACAAAAATGGAATGAAGATGTTAAAAAGTGTGGAATGAAATTTGGCATGGCAAAGAGTGACGTGATGGTAATGACGAGGAAGAAGGAAAGACCTAATAAAACTATAAAGTTGGATGGAATAGAGCTGAGAAAGGTACAAAGTGTAAAATATCTGGGTAGCGTGAACTAGGTCAAGGGTAGAAATAGAGAATATATAATAAAAAAGAGTACACCAAAGGTATTTGTTCTATATTTGTGTAAAGAAGTGCTGTCTAGGCTGTAATTTGTCCCAAAGTCACATATGCAGCAGAAACATGGACATTGGATGCCATAGGATTAGGAATAAAGTTTGTGAGGTGCATGTTAGCCGTCCTGAGGAGAATTAGGATTAAAGATGAATCTGTCTCGGCAAGAGTGGGGGTACATGGAATACATGAAATAGTAAAGGAAGCAAAGCTGAGATGATATGGTTGATAAAGAATACCAAAGAGAATGTTAGTGATGAATTATGTAGAAAAAAGAACACAAGGAAGATCATTAAAGAGATGGAAGGAGCAAATAACTAACCGCAAGTGTGTGAGTCAGAGGAAAGAAATGGAAGCAAATAAAGAAAGAAGAACGGAAAGAAAGATACATTTTACTAAATTGACCAGGCCACAAGTTGGAAAAAGTTGATAATAATGATTTACAATATTATAACTATTTATGGTGTTATACTACAGCATCAATACCTGAAATTACCCCAAATAGTTACCTGATAAGCTATGTAGCAATAAAATGAAATTCCGTAAGAATGACAATTTGACTTCAGGAATGATACAAAATTTAAATCAATTTCCCAATTCCGGTCTATATTTGTTTTTCAAATTCATAATATTAGTTTAATTTTAGCTTTCACATTAATCTCATTTATAAACAAATAATTTTATGATAAAATCATAAGCTTACGCCAACTTGATCATATAGAAATAAAATGTTATAGTTTTAAATACCGATAAGTTAAATGTAAGGATATATGTCAAAAATATGTTTGTATTGGATAGGAGAAGGGGACCAAAACTCTGATTAACTATTTCTTATGGTTCTGAAGAATACATTAAAAAAATTTGCTATCTTGTAACATTTTTCAAAGGAAAGAAACATCTACCCCGTAAGTTAGCAAGTTTACCGTGCTTTATTTTACTATGATATAGTTGATCTAGGCTGCGAATTTAGCATATATGCATGTGTTTTTCCTTTGTTTATATCAATATCCAAACTTTGTGCTTGCGCTTTTATTGATACAGGATAACAGGAGGCCAGTGACACTGACTTGACTTCGGGAGGGGGAGGGAAGGTTTAATAATTGTTATTGTTTTGTATATTTTCTAGTTCTAATTTATTTTATTTATTTTTTTGGATCAAGAGGGGCATAGTATCCTTTTGCACCCATAATTATCCACGTCTGCATTCTATTTATGTGTGCAACAATTTGTTGACAAATGTGTTATAAGAAAAAAGTGTTTCTTGATTTTTAATAATAATTTGCATTTTGAACAGTTTATGGAATCTTTCTTATAAGTAGCCAACACTTGAAAGTTGCCTAGTTCGCACATAGATTAGCTGTAGTATACATTCACTAGCAGTACAATCTCGAAGCGCCCAAAATTGAACACTGCCATCGAGTACTATTGTGGTATCGACTCTGCAGTTGACACTCAATAGTATTAGTTTAATACCCCCGAGCACTGAAGTCACTGTTCAAATTCCCACTATGAGAGTTTATGATTTATTCCACCGTCTATTGTCTATGCCATGCAGTATCTGAGTCATTCAGTTTTCAGTTTTGTTGTTGTGGTCACAATTAATAGCATAATTAAATATCAATAAATATAATCATAGAATTCAATGTGGAATAGAGTTGAAATTTGGAATTTAATATAAATTCCAAAGATCAACTAGAGTAAGATATGGAATTTAATATAAATTCCAAAGATCAACTAGAGTAAGATATGGACCTTGGATTGAGCAGAAAATTGATTGAAATTAGGAAACTCTACTATATATTCATCATAATATGAAAGAGTTAAGAACACATTAAATTAATACTATATATATATATATATATATATATATATATGTAAAACACATTAAAATAATATAATTTAAACTTATCAGTTTAAGTCAGGTGTGAAGATTGGCGTAAACAGACAGATTGTATAAGTTTTATAATAGAGAAGTTTATGAATTAACAATATTAAAATGATGTAAGATTATAGGTTAATCTGACTTGAAATAAATTGAATTCTATTCTTATCTATATTGAATGCCCTTGTTCCTTTTTCTTTACATGCTGGTACATTCCAGCCAAGGTTCACGACATGTTTCGGCGTTTTACGTCGACGCCATCATCAGGACTAAAGGATAAAAAAAACAAAAATAAGTTATGGTGCAAATCCAGTGTGAAATATTCAGACAGAATAATAAAGCTTACAAATCACGTGTGAAATATTCAGACGGAATAATAAAGCTTACAAATATTAAATTAGGAAACAATATAGATAATGAAATAGCATATTTACCAGTTCTTTACATATTTAATTCTGTAACATATATATCTATCTATTAGTTTCAACGCTTGTACATGCACATCATCTAAAGTTTAATTTCAATATCTTTGACATCTTAATTTCTTTCTAGAACCTCATAACCCCAATTTATATATGTTACAGGAAAAGTAGATTGTTAGGGAGAGTTTGACTCTGCCTAGGTAAAGTCGACCCAAAAGTATCAGTAAAAGTTGATTGAGAATAAACAAAGAATAAACAGATATAACTTTTCCTAGGAAGAGTTAACTATGCCTGCTGTGGTTTAGTAAAAGTTGATTCCGCGATGTTGCTCTCCACATGCAACTGTTTTGAATATCCCAGCTCTATTTGATTACTGTTGTTTTCTTTGATCACTCATCCAGATGTTGCTCTTCACATGCAACTTCATGCGCACATCTTTGTTTTGAATATTCCAGCTCTATTTGTTTACTGTTATTTTCTTTGATCACTCGTCCATTTGTTGTAGTTTTCAACAGTAACCAAGGATTCAGTGTGTGTTTGATTAATTAGTTTGTGTGTTTTTTACATTTTAATAATTAGTTTAAGTGTGTAATAATTATGGCAGAAAGTTAAGCTAGAACGCTGGACCTCCAAGGTAAATTAGGTTAGGTTAGGTTACTTTTACTAACTCAAGGTAGTAAGAGCATACTTTCCCTAGGTACAGTCAACTCTGACTAGTAAATGTTGATCGAAATTCATCACTTTTCACTTTTAATCAACTTTTACTTAAAAGACCAGTAAGTGTCGACTTTACCTAGGCCGAGTTGACTCTTATTGGAGAATCTACTTTTCTGTAACATATACACGGTTGTTATTACATTCATTAAGTTCAGTTTTGTTCTTCACAGCTGAAGGACTCACATTATGAGTCGATAACTGGTAAATATGCTATTTCATTATCTATATTGTATATATATATATATATATATACAATATAGATAATGAATTATCAATACAATAATTATACAATATAGATAATGAATTATCTATATTGTATATATATATATATAATGAATATATATGAATTGTATTAATTTAATGTGTTCTTAACTCTTTCATATTATGATGAATATATAGTGGAGTTTCCTAATTTCAATCAATTTTCTGCTCAATCCAAGGTTCATATCTTACTCTAGTTGATCTTTATAATTTATATTAAATTCTAAATTTCAACTATATTCCACATTGAATTCTAAGATTATATTTAAAAAATTATTTCCTTACTACATTTCAATATGGTTTTCATAAATTATCAGTATTTTTATTTATAATTCGCAAATTCCCAAAAATGGACAAATTTATTATTAGAAGTAAGATCAAGGAGGAGTGTCTACATTCCGAAAATGGCGCCAGTTACCGGACATACCACATTTTTTGTTTTGTTTTTCACTTCACATCCCTGCATCCATTACTCATGCCCCCCCCAAAAATTATCTGAAGTTGACGCCACTACAGCGGTTTAATATATGTAAAATTGCTGCTAATGAAATGGATTATTTTCCAGTGAGAACACAGAACATTGTGCATGCATTGTTTGGCGGAGCTGGACAGACATTAGTGGTCATAATTGTTACCAAATCTGTTTAAGTAACCCTACCAATGATCATGCATACAATTTCAAAGCTTTCAATCCCCCTACCATTTGTGATAAAGGTGACCTGTGTTAGGGAAGGATCATGGATAACAAAGATAATTTGTTATGGTATTTCTGTTACTGACAAAAATGAAGGACGTATTAGTATTAATAAGTGCCGATGTGGGGAGTAAGATTTTTACTGTTGTTGGGTTGGACCATTATGGGCAAGGTCTCTGAAGAAGATACGCCATGGTCATTGTCTATGGTGGTTACTTCCATGTTTTGCAAAGATGCTGCTATCTCCGAACTGTGGAGTCTTGACGCACCACAAATAACAGACCCAGGTGAGAAGAAGACCCAGAAAGAAGTTATGAGGTCAATATGCCGTGGATAGGCGGGCACCCCCCTCTTCTTAGCAATTTGGACATGGCCAGGAATAGATTTGATACACTCACTATGAACCCGAAGAAAGTGAATACCAACAAGTTTTGTATGAATGGTTAGCAGAATGTGTAATTGAAGAGGTCCCATAGGAAGAGCCACAAAAGGAGGAATATTATTTATCACATCGACTTGTCAAATTGAATAGTGCCACAAACACTCATGTCAAGATTGGATGCTCCTGCGAAAGCTAAGCATCATCCTTCTTCGAATCATTGCTTAGAGGACAGTAATCTCATAGAACTGATACTGTCTTTTCTCACACGTTCCTGACAGTCCTGGATTGGCAGTGTCTAATATCAGGAAGGCATTTATTCAAATCATTTTATATTTGAGTGACCGTGATTTGCTGCGATTCCTTTGGCTTGATGAACACGGCAATATTAAGATTTATCGCCTTACCAGAGTTGTTTTTGGAGTGTGTTGCAGCCCATTTTTGCTAGGTGCTGTGATCAAGTACCATCTCAAGAGAGCCTTCCAAGATGCTGAGAAGAGATTTAATTTAACTTTAGTAAATTAATATCAAATTCAAATTAATGTGACATTTACAGGGTCCTTAGAGTGTATTATATACATATATATTTCAATTTTATTCGCTCTTTTTCCAGTTTTATCCAAGCATTCCATACTATCTCATTATTTACAAAACAATTTTTAATTCAATAAAATGCATTTATAAATTATATTCAAACAATCCCATTTGGTGCTGAAACAACATGATTAATTGGTGGTTATAAACGCAATCACCTGTGTAAATTTAAAAAAATATCCTATTGTAACCAAATGGTTTTATTTCTGCGATTTGCAGGAGGAGATAGCCCAGCTGCGCCGCAAGACTGAGCGGATGAAAAAGATAGAGTTGGCAGGGACATTGGATGAGGTGATGATGGAGGAGATCCGGGAGTACAAGGAGACTCTGACTTGCCCATCCTGCAAGGTTAAGCGCAAGGACGCTGTGCTCACTAAGTGCTTCCATGTCTTTTGTTGGGACTGTCTGCGCACACGCTATGAGACTAGACAAAGGAAATGCCCCAAGTGTAATGCTGCTTTCGGCGCCAATGATTATCATAGACTCTACTTATCAACATAAACTCTCTACCGCTCCACAAATATATAGACTGTACATCAGGGAAGTGATAAATTTCCTCTCCAATTGCACATGTTTTGTTAAATCCTTTAATTTCTGAAAGTAAACTCAACCCGGATATTATTTTAAAGAAAGGTCATTTTCAATAAAATAATGTACATATTTATTTGTATTTTCCCTATTCTTGTGAGATTGAGAATGTTGATGCATTGAAAGATTTCATAGCCAAGTATAATAAGAGGAACCCTGCTAGTTTCTAGGACAGGTCAGAAGGCTACCATATTGGTAAAACTTCTGTCAAAATGTGCTCCTGCCCACAGAATTATAAATTAATTGTAATTTTAAACATAAACAAACCTAAGATACACTTTGGTAAAATGGAACTCTCAACTATTTTAAAGTATCTTTGTATCATAGTAAATGTCAATTTTTTCTGTGATCAACGAACATGTATGTATGTTTTTATTTATATATATATATATATATATATATGTCTTTGATAAGTTGGAAAGACCACATACATATTCAATTGTCTAATAAGTTATTTGTTCAACAAATTGTTAGTAGCCACACCTAAGTGGCTAAATAATATTAACGTATACATTAAACAAATTTTATTTTTCATGGTCAAGTTTTGAATGTGACAATTTAATTTCTTTATAGTTTTTTTTTGTGAAAAATTAAAAAAAATTATTTTATATAAAAATTACAAATTAAGGTGGTGTCGAGTATTTACTTTTTAACTGTAAATATTTATTTTGCTAATATTCTTAGCTAGTTCTTTTAAAGAAATTATGCAAGGTTTTTCTGACTACTTTTATTTGTATTTAGTTTAAATTATTTATTTTTATGTATTAATTTTTTTTTTATAAATATATTGGATTTTGCAATTACTGCTGTCACTTTTTTTAATATGCTGAATTATATTTGAGATTCAAATAAAAATTACATTTTTGTACAGCTATGTAACATTAAATAAAATAACTGTCATTTAAATCAATGGCAAGAACATTTATTGGTTATTTGAATTTTTTTTTAATTCCTCCTCTCTTTCATGTTCCATAAGTATTTTATATTAATAGTGATGAGTATGGGTGTGTGATTTGAGTTGAATCTGAGATTTCAAAAATATTGAATATACATATTATTGATGAAAAAGGTTTTTTCATTAACTTATTCTTTTAATGTATCTCTCAATATTTTAAAATTTTATAGTGTCCCTCTTAAAAGCATTAAATTAATCAAATGAAGCATATTGTTTATTTTCTGTAAATTCAATTTAAATAATATTAATATTTTTGGAAGCATAAAATATATCCAATAACTCTCTAATTTTATTGAATTATCACCAACTATCGAAATGTATTTTTTCATTAGCAAAAGGTTATCTCTCATCTTTGTTAATATTCCAAATGTTTCAAATTATTTCCACAAAATATGTCAAATCTTCAAATAACTTGCAACTATACTTAGAAATGTGCTATTTTTTTACGCTAATGAGTTAGGGATAAGGATGGTCAAATTTAGAGGAAGTGTACCCACATTTGTATGAAGGAAGAGAGAGAAACCATTTTGGCAAAAAAAAACTCAGTACACCAGAGATTCAAACACCAATATCCTCGTCATCAGCAAGCTAGTCCAACATAAGAATGACACCTTAGACCATGCGGCCACTGAAGCAGTTGAAATCTGCTATTCAATTTATTGATACAATTTCAAAATATAGATATTTAAAGCTATCAACACACAAAGGCATTTCAATATTTTAGTGAGACTTCTTTCACACTCATGTTTATAGCTTTACAAGTCACAAAAGACATGTCAAATTGACTCGCTGCTATTTTTGTCACTGATGTAGTTCCACCAAAACTCTGATAGGTTGTGACACTTATGTTATCAGTGTCCACTTATCTTGATATGAGAGCAAAAAGAAAAATATGATTAACCCTTGTGCTTTTTATAAAATGTAAGTTTAAAAGTTATTAATTTTCTTCAAAGAAATAAAATATAAAATGCAGTTATAAAGTATTTTAAAGTGAATTTGTCCGATACAAACTCAATCTTATCTATTGCTCAACGCATATTTTGAAAGTATTTTTATAATTTTCCTCTAAATAAGTCAAATGTTTATTTATTGAAAATGATGGGCATTAAAATAAGAATAGTAATTTCTAAAATACCACAACACAAGTCACCAATATGAGTAGTTAAAGGAACACTGAGTAGTCTGATACACTAAGCATACCAGACAAACATTTTTTATTGATTATTTTATATAATAATTACAGTTGTTTTAATAAAACAAATTATGAAAATATGGCCACAATATTCTTTAATATTCCAACGTATTTGAATATTATTATAATAAACCAGCATAAGGTCACTGTATAAAATACAATTTACATAAATATAAGGTTACCCAGTTACACCATTAACTAGTTTTAGATTACATTTCATATCTTTGTAACTAACTATTAGTAGAATATTTAAATGAACTGTATAACAAAGAGGAGAAAATATGTTTAATATAAATTCAAGCACCATGTTGAAATGGCACCACATTAGTGTATTTTTTACCCCCTTACGAGAACCCCTACATACTTGACTATGTGGCATTAGTGGTTGTCTTCTTTTTTTTACAGTGAAAATTAATATACAGTATATCACCATTTCATTAAAATACCCTAGTCCAAGACTTGGTAGTCTGAAATTTCAAATAATTTGAACACAATTTTTGGAAAATAGGAGAAAAATAAAAAATCTATGCTCAGTGTCTCATCATAGATATTTCCATATTCTCCCGCTTAATCCAAAGTTTCACTAGTACAAACCAGGTTTGTTTCCAGCTAGTTTGAATTAACAAGGTTCTATTTTTTGGTTCACATTTGTTTTTAAGTGCCAATCAGGGACTTATGTTTAATAATTTAAATTAATATCTATCAGCAGTAATCAGATTATACTATTTTATTGTTGTTTGTTGGTTTGTTTGAACATTAGTTCAATCTAACTGAACAAAATACATAAATATATTTTAATATGTAACTATTTAATAAATGATTATTCCCAACATATTTAAATAATATATGGGTTCAAATTTAAAACTAGATGTTAGGTAACTACAAAAACTAAAACAAATATTGAAAAACACTGACGTGCAATATCTCAAGGTTCCTTTTTTTATTACAGGGTACTAAACTGTTTAGAAAATCTATTACTTACAAAGGCAAAACACATTTTAAAATAAAACTCCAAATGGTTTTCATAAACAAGTAGCAAGATGGTTCAGGTTTGTCACCTTCCTTTTAATAATGCACATACATTTATAAAGTTGCTTATTAGCAAACAACCACAAGATAGTAGCGACCTTGAATGCGGTAATGTGTGAAGTGCATGTCATGGTTTTTACAATCTACAATACAGAAACATTCAAAGGTTTGGCCACCATATAAAGCTTAAACATCACACAAAGTGAATTACACAACAGTTGTATGTTTTAACAACGTTTATTTACTTTTTGTTTCTTTTATGGTAAAAGTTCTTACTTTCATTAGATTTAATTTGATGTTCATTATACTTAGTTAGAGGCACAGGAAAAAAAGAAGTTTCAAATTAAATTTGTAGCTCATTGATTTCTAAAAATAGCATTTTTTTTAGGGGTGTGAGAAGTACTCTCTTTCAATTCGAAGTGAAGTTGAATCGAATAATATGAATTCCCTTATTCAGATCAAGGTTTAAATACTTAAAAAAAAATTAGTGTTGGATACAAATATTATACTTTACATAACTATGTAAATTTAGGTGTTGAATATAATTTACAAAAGGTTTTATTCCAAAAATAATGATTTTAGATTTTTTATACAAGCACTTATTTATGATGACAAAAAATGAAAATGAAAATAAACATAAATGTGTGTTTTAATTATTTTTTTTCAAAGCTTTGTAATTGTCAAATCCGAAGTTTCACTTTGAATCAAAGTTGAAATGAACGAATATATGAAGCCAAGTCGAAGTTCTGCACATACCTAACATTTTGTAGCATTTGAAATAGCACCTTTCAACACTATCAGTTTTAAAAAGATCCTAAATTAAATTCTTATCATTCTTTTTCATACTAATACACTGTTTCAACATACTACAAAACTCAAACTCAAAACTTTAATTATATCAGATCTTCAATCAATGAGAAGAATAAAAACCTGTCTGCATCTACACAACTCATAGTTGTTCATAAAAAAAACTCCAAGGTACAGGCGAACCATATAGACTGAGCAGCCGCTGCCGTTAGCAATGAGAGTGCCGGCATTTGTGGGTAGTTGTCGTGGTGAGCACAACAAGGCCTCCAGCCATTCATTTCGGTTTCCTAAACTGGAGACCTACTTATTTATTCAAGTAGCTCCTGACTTGTCCTCATGAGACCGAGGTTGACCTTCTTCCAGACCCATGGATCTGTAGCCAGGAACTCTGACCAGTAGGCCATAGTTGTCCATATTATTTTTAATGCCGCCTGTCCTACTGATATTGCTGCTAATAGCAACTAAACCAAATCAATTCCTATGCTCATAAAATTGACAGAGAAAGTTCCTATACTTATCACAAAAGTTTTCATTTGTATCAGAGAAAATTTGCAATTTATGTTTGCTTGCTATCTGCTTTCAAATTGAGAAAATTACAACATATTTTTGTGTTTTAGAATACAACATTCATAAATTTATCATGGAAAGAGTTGAATTTAAGAGATACTTTTTTTTTCTGAAGCTTCAATTTAGATTCATCTATTAATCAAAGGTTGGAATTTGCAAATATGTATTTGAAAATATCACAGCACGATTCACTGTTTATTATTTTTCCATGTATTGAACATAGAGTTGTCACTATACAGTAGAACCTTGTTAAAGAGCAAACAGATAATTCAAAGCTGCGCGTTTCTCCCAGCAAAATATATGTTATTGTCTGTCCTAAAAATGTTCATTAGCCCAAAATTTTAATAATTTGTAATTTTAAATAACTTTTTAACTTCATGGACAAAATTAGGTATAGGTGACTAATTTTAAATAAATAATATTTATGACATAAGTGAAGAATTTGCCACCTTTGATCACAATTTACATACACCACCTACTTATTTAACATTCTCTGAAAATCAAAATATGTTTCCTGGGCTAACAATGATGCACAGTGACAACACACAGGACAATGCCAAGGACAGCAATCATGTCAAGGTGTGCGAGAAATTATGTAGGCTCTAAAAACATTTGAACAGTAAGTGAAGCGATGCCGGACCTTCCATTAAATTTCATCAAATTGTGAGATATTTTCACAGTATGTTGTTAAATAATGTACACCTAAATCAAGACAATACAAAATTGATACCTTTTTCAAAACAGTTTAACCCAGTTTAGCTTACTATTCAGTTAATTTCTTTGTATCTCACATTCTGTATTGGGGAGTTAAGTTTCTCTTTTAAACTCCATTTAAATAATATTTAATAAGGAAGTTGATCATCTATACTATTCTTAAGATGTGATTTTTTTTAGCATTATTTGAAATTTATAACTAAAAATATGTATTTGAGGGTCCCTTGAATTTCAAATTAACAGGGTCCTACTGTACTTTTTAAATTCTTTTAGATTGGTTAAAAATATTTTTCAAGCGCACAAATTCACATATCCAGGTTATCTAAAATCCATTTGACCCATGCATCAAGGCTCCTATATCAACACCCACACAACAGTTAATGATATATTTGTAATGATATTACTAAACAAACATTCAATTAAAATGGTTCACAATACATGTTTATAATTACTTAAAAAATTGAAAACTAAACTCAATATAAATTCCATCCAATTCTAACAAATCATGAAGTAGAATAATTTGTATACATAGCACAAGATAATATCAAAGTTTTAGTGTTGATAAAACAAGGAACTTGATTTCTGGGCATTAATTTACAAAACAAAAATGTAGTTACACACACATCCTTAGCATCATAACAATATTAGTTGCATACAGTGTTTTGGAGGGAAAACTCTTACTGGTCTAGCAATTGCTGCAAAGAGCCTAGGAGACACCCATACTGCCCACAATACTTAGGCAATATGACAAAAACGCTGTGACTAGGTCACAAGAACATCAAGCCAAATTATTTTTATGGATGATCTAAGGTTGCTTCTTTCTGTGACCAGGTGCTGTCACCATACAGTAGTTGCATAGTATGGCCTCTCACATTTATAACATGTCTTTGAGTGCTGGTGTCCTGTTCACAACATTTTTGTCACAGCAGCAAAGTCACAAGTATAGCCAGGTTCAAATCCCTCAGGTGTTATTTTTATAATCACGATTAAACCATCTTATTTTCAAACTTAAATAAAAAACACCATCCAACCATAAAAACAGGTCAAAGGAAATGTATTTTAAGGAACTAAAACATTCAAATAACCCCACCTTTATAGAAGGAACTTTCTATGGAGAGCTTATGGCACTTAAGAAAAAAGACAGTCATACAAGTATCTGAACCGGAATAAACTTAATGATTTAAAAACTAAACTTTCAAGATTCTCATCTCAATAAGTCTGGATCATCTTTCAATTGATTCCTTAGCCTCGCCATAGTTTAATGTCAGAAGTGTACCCTAGTATAATGGTGCAGCATTTCTTTGTAGGAGTACAAGTGTAGAGCGGTCTGCTCACAAAGACAAAGGATATGGGATAAAATAGCTATTTATCTGTCGTGTTTATGAATAAACATAAAAAACAGGATTCACCTGTAGTGATGCACATTTTAGAAAAAAACAGTGTTCAAAGCCATGAGTATGTCTTGAACTTTGGCTCCACAGGTGAGAGTTTGGTTTGCCAATTGATTGTAATAATCTACCGGTCTTTGATGAAGGATAACATTAGTAGACCTATATATTTCAAATAAACCCTTTATTTGCTTGGGGATATTAGGAAAATTAAGTTTGAGTTATTAGTTTAGTTGAGATTAATTATACTTTAGACATTTATGTAATGCCCAACTCATGGTTTGTTGTAAAACTAAAACAATCACTATATCCTAGTCTAATACAACTTACCAGCAGGATTGGTCATTTACTATATAACTAGCAAGGAAGATGGGATCTTTTAGCCTGAACATTAAAACTAGCAAGAAATACTTTTTTAGTAAATTAAGTTTATATCCTAATTCAACACAACTTGACAGGACTAGTTAACCCTTTCCCGGCGCTATTATAAGAGCCAAATTCCCCACCACTATCCCCTTTATTTTTAATAACATGAAAATTTGCACATGAGTCTATGCTATAAACAATAACTCAGGATGTAATTAAACATACTACATTGCATTTTTTAGAAACAACCAATTATATTAGGGATCACATTGACATTTCTAGGATCTAAATATTATAGTCCAAATAAATTATTTAATTAATATTTACAATTAGTTTTCAACTCCAACTCCCCTTTCCTGGTGGTATTCAAGAAAACAATCAATTCTGCAGAGGGGCAACTCATGCAATTACAAATTACAGGGCATTCAATGACTGAGCTGTGCCAGTAACCAGATGTTTCTAGCAAATCAAATACACCAATAAAAACCAATACTTCTATGTAGCCCTCATTTCTTCCTCTGTTGTTTCATAACACTCTTGATCCACTTTACCTATTTTTGGTTGCTTAAACTTGGAATATTTATTTGTATTCTCAGCAAAGTGCTGAAAAATGTTACTACCTAACACTAATTTAATATAACATAGTTCATTGGAACCCAAGGATAAGTCATGCGCTGTACCAGTATTTGGAACATCAAATTGTAGCCTGTCAGTAAATGTCAACAAAGGTGGTTGAAAACGCCTTACAACAGCAGCACAATCACCACCCCCATTTAAATTGTTTTCCAGATCACCATCAATTATATCAAATATTTCAGGATCTTCATTATTATTATTACACTCAATATCAATATAGTTATCGTCAGAACTATCAGATTCACTGCCAGATACATCTTTATTGAGCTCCAAAACAATCATATCATCTTGTAAGGAGACCATTCTAAAGCAAAACTAACAACGCTAAGAAAATAATAAATTTAATATGAGAGAGACCTACATGTTCTAAAATAACAACTAAATATAAAATAGTTAGCAAATAGCCCAACAGATGGCTTGGAGAGTGCTGAAATATGGTGCAGCTTTTGAGCGCTTAGACCGGGAAAGGTTTAACATAAAACTCTGTTCACCACAGTAGAGAATAGTCAGTATGTTTTCGCTAAATAAAAAAATAGATGGCCATTAAGTTAATATATTACACAGTTAATTTAAGCATTTGTCAATACGAGCCTGAAACACAATATAAAATCTAATGTTCTATGAGCTATCTTTTTAGTCCAATATTTGATGTAACAGGAACGTAACGTCAAGTTAAAAAAATTTGTTCCAGGAACTATAAACAATAACATGAAGAAGTTTCTAAGTAAAATAAACCAAAGTTTCTTCCATGAACATTTGGAGTATATTCCAAGTACAATGCACTGCAACATAAAAGTATCTTTAAGGTGCAACTTAACTGCAGCATGCACATATCTTACAAAAACATTATGTCATAACATAAGGTAGCTTCCAGGTACAACACTCATTAATATGAAATATATTAATAGTAAGATAAATTGGTGACCTGGTGGACTAGGGGTAAGGTGCCCGGGGTTCAATCCTTGGTCCCGGCAAAGAGTTATATGATTGCCAAACCCTTCCTTCACCTCTGACAAGACGTGTATTAATCACAACTTGTGAATGTGAGGGATGCCAGGCCTCCGCCGTGGTTTGGATTCCACGTTAAACTGTAATTCCTTCATTTCATCTCACAATCACCCTACCACTACACATTAGCATAAGTGTGTACAACCCAAACGAGTGCATATAACCCAAACGGGTAGTAAGACACGGAGATAATAATAATAGTAGTAGTAAAATATAGACCTAATATAACATATCTTTCAAATTACAATATAATATATGAATAAAGTACAGTATTTTAGAAGTACAATAGCTTGTAGCATTAAAGTATATTTTAGGTACAATAAACTTATATGAAATAATCTTCCAGATATAAGAAACTCTCAAATACAATCTTCCATGAACAATATAGGCCCTATTGTAGCAAGAAATTATATTTCAGGTAAAATATATGCTACATGATTTATCTTGGAGCTATGTATTGTAACATAAAATATCATAATAATACACTATAGGTACTTTAACATATCAATACACTGTAATGTACAATGTACAATATACAATAACATGAAGTAGCTTCCAGGGAAACCCTTGTACCTATGTCCACCTTGTACCTTAGGCCTTAATGGGCTTTTTTTAACTTCATGAAGAAGGTAAAATTGTATGTTGGCATTTTTAGATTGGTATTGGCTTCAACTGTTTGAAAATACTGTAGAATTATGAGCTTGTTTCATGGAAGATATGTCTGGTTTTTGGCTATTGAAAGTAATATCTGAGTTTGCAGTTTTCTGTTTATTGCAATAAAGGTAAGATGAATGAATATTAGCTAGTGTGTTGGAGGTGTACGTCAAAGATTATAGTACACATTGACCTACTTGTTTAGTTTATTTGTCCCTCATATAAGGAGAAACACACTATAACATAAATATGGCAAGAAAATGTACCTTGGGCCATGGTCCTAGGTATAAGAATCGTGGTACAAGGACATGTTAAAATATAATTAACTTTTAAATATTACATGTATATAATAACAAAGGTATTATTTAACAGCACAGAATATAATAAATTGCTTTTATTTCAGATGCCAAGAAGTAAGGATGGTCACAAGCGACCCAAAATATTGGAAAATAATCTTGCTGCAGCAATAAAAGCTGTGAAAAAAAGGGGGGGTTATCAGTTTGAGCTGCATTAAAGAAATTTGAATTGTCTCACACCATGCTACAGCAGCATCTTGATGTTCATCAGGGAAGTGGTAATGCACAGTGTGGACTGCATTTAGTTTTGAAGAGGGAGCACTCACAAATTATTTAATAAAAGCATACAAGCTTCATTAAGGTCTCTAGGAAAGAATTAATGGAATTTTCATACCAGTTTGCTAAAGAAAAGGGCAAAGTATACCCTCAGAGTTGGGGTATTAATGGTCAAGCTGGAAAGCAATGGTTCACTGAGTGTATGAAACAAAACAACATGATATCCTTATGAAAACCCCAAGCGACAAGTCTTGCCAGATCAACATATTTTTTTTGAGAAAATACAAAAGCATAGTAAAAAAATAGTTTTCACTAGAATTAATTTATAACATAGATGAAAGTGAGATGCGCGCACACACACACACACAATTTTTTTTTTAAGGTAGTAAACAGGTTGGCAGTGTTACATCTGGGAGGAGAGGTACTAATCTCAAATTAATAGATTGTATCAATGGTCTTGGTAACTCAGTACCTCCAGTTTTAATATTTCCAACAGTTAATTTCAAAAATCACATGGTGAATGGAATGCCACCGTGTACCATGGCATTGCTCATCCCAGTGGCAAAATAATTGTTGATTTTCTAGAGAATTTTATTGAACATGCCAAGCCAAAATAAGACAAACCAGTATTGCTCATATTAGATAACCATGAGTCATGTGATAATTCAAGCTATAAAATAATATGGACAAATAAAATTGTATGATAATATTAACATTTCCTCCACACACCAGCCACAAGCTGCAGCCTCTTGATATGAGTGTGTTTGGCCCTTTGAAGAAATACTATTATGTAGCTTGCAATAATTGGATGCTGACTAATCCAGGAAAACCAATAACCGTATATGATATTGCTCACTTGATATGTCAAGCATACCCTAGAGAAGAGGTGGCCAGCATATTTTTGAATGTACATACAGCCACAGCTGTGGCAAATGAGAAGTGAAATTCACCACATCCTGTAAAAACTGAGAAATAAGGTTGCTCAATCGAACATTTAAAACAAGGCACACACTGTTTGAACAAGTTTATTCAAAACAAGTACACTTTGTCTACTTAGTTACAACTGTCTTAGACACAAATGATAGCAATTATTCAAAACTAAAATGTAAGACAATTTAATGTGAAATGTAACAATCCTTTTGTCTGTCAATTTGCAGAAACATTTGCTGAATATCTGAACTCAATGCATATGTGTAATGCTTCCAATCATATACAGGAAATATCAAGTTACAACCAACACACACTGTCAGGGGAAAGTTTATTTTACTGTGAGAGTTTACAAATTAAAATTCACCACTTGTGGCAATTGACGACAGGGTTGTCCACCTCGGCCCAAGGGCTTTTACGTCATCAAACATTCAATCTAGGTTTCGAGTTTCTGGCCTGTAAATCCTGATGTTTTCAGAGAAGATGAATACCTCAGTTCATAGGAAATAGACAGACCAGAGCCATCAAATATGCTGAATGCAAGCATTATTCAGCCCTGTAATTCAATGCCTTCATTTGTAAGTGAACAATAACAGCTAGCGAGACCACAAGATAATCCTGTTTTTCCTTCACAAATTTAGCCTTCAATGTCATCATCAGATACAAATGAATTGGTCTCGCCCCAGAATGAAAAGCAGTTTGTCACACAAGATCAGCACAAAGAAACCTAGGAATAAGCTACACCACTTTAAATAGAAGTAAATGAACTAGATTTAACTCGGAGTGAGGAGCAATGGTTTTCAGATAAAGATCAACCGGTTTTCACCAGTATTACAACACATTCCCGACCTCCACCACTTTCATCAGCAACAAATGATTTTGATTCATCTGATATTAAAGAGTGGTTGATGTCAGCGGAGGTGCAGTCTCTTCCTACCACCCAGTGGCGTATTCTCTGTTTATGCTAGTCCTACACTGCATACCCAAAATGATATGAACTAGTTTTTTGTTTAATTCAATGCTGTCTGTGTGAACTGTGTAAACACTAATGTTTAAATTGTTAATAAATATAAATGTAACAAATTAATAATTTTAAAACTAATATTGCTTCATATTCCAAGAATACTGTGTTTTAAGTAATTCTTCTTCCAAAAGGTTCTACTAAGCACAATAGGAAACCCAGGGCTTGCTACTTGAAAAACGCAAGGCAAGCTAGGGAGGCTCTAATGACCTTTCCCAATATGTAGGGGGTGGCAACACATTCCTTTCCGCTCGCCCATAAGTAATTGGCCAGTGAGCTCGGGTTTTCACAACCCAGGTCATGCTGTTCCTGTGAAGCAAGCTAAGTATTGTGCCAACTATTGAAAAAAGATTCAAGATCACAATGTTTATTTATTAAGCTAATTTTATATAATTTAAGTAAAAATACATAAAATAAATGTATAATTATTTGTAAAATAATAGTTAATATACGTAACAAGCTTTAAATTATACACTAATTAAATACAATGAGTTATGTTTAGGTATTCTAGTCACATGTATTATCATATATTTGGCAAACACATTTACCAATTCTTTAAAATTTAGGCATTTCAGTTCAGATAGAGTGGGGGAGGGGGTGGGGGGCGGTAAAGCGGGTGACAAGGCTACTTTAACCGCTGTTGATGGTAGTTCTTGTTTTTCTTTAGTAAAAAGGATAGTGAAGTTTTGATAGTGTTCTTTTAGTTTTTGTTTTACAGTAACGACTTATTGGTCATTGTAATTTTATATAATTATACATCAAAGAATTCCAAAAGTCAAGAGTGTAAGTTCACTATTTCAAGATGATTTAGAAGGAAAAGTTAAAATAAAGTATATTTTCTTATAATTTACTTAATCAGTGGCACACCAAGCCATTTACTTTGGAGGAAGGCATTCAATCAAGGCTGTAGCAAGAATTACATTTTGATGGAGAGAGCGGGTTTGGGGTTGCACAGCCTCCTAAGCCCTGAAGGCTGAGAATATTTATGAATATTAAATCCTTTTATAAATAATTTTGAGTAGTATTATAGTAATTAAGTAATTTAAATAATACAAATGGTATTGAAGCTATTGTTTGTATGTTTTTCAATTGTTAATTTTGTGTGTAACGATAAATATTTTGAATATTAGACTTAAGTCTTAAGCCTGGTCTTAAAATGTATCATATACATTCGACACATTTTCAATGCTAGTTATACTTAATATTATTTAAATTTCTATTATCATATTTGTGGTGTTGGAGAAAGAGGGGAAAGGAAGTAAATACCTTGTTTGCCCCTCTCCTACTTGGGTGCACCACTGCTTACAACAAAAGATATGTGTAAATATCTTAGCAATAAATCAATAACATAGCGATAGAGTATTAATGGTTCGAAATAATCTCCCCTAAGTTAGTCAGCATTTACGCATCTAAATAACTTCTGGAGCATAAATTCTCAAGTTGAAAGACCCGTTTGTTTCCAAGCAGCATTGTGTGAGTTAAGTTAGGCTTTATAAAATAGTTTTAATTGCAACGTGTAGTTGGACAATCCACCTGATTCCCTCTCACCAAGATCTGATGAACGCTTGATCGATGTATCACTTCATTTTACTCTCATTATGATTGTTTGCTTTGAGTATTGCTATGTGCTTTTAATAACACTAGGTTAATTGAATAGAATCTGTCTCTCATGCATTCAGAAATGTGCCCATACCACTCTTAGCCCCGACATTAATATTTATTTAAATTTATAACCATTGTAGATATCATTACAATTTGAGGACCACTTATGTGGTCTAGTGGTCATAGGTTCTGGCTACAGACCCATAGGTCCCGGGATTGATTCCCGGCGCGTCCAGATTATCTGGGAAGCAGTGGGTCTGGAACGGGTTAGATTCAACCTTGAGTGGATAAATTAGAAGCTACTTGAACAAAGTAGTAGTGGCTCTGGTATAGAAAGCCGAGCTTAATGGCTGGAGTCTTTGTAATACCCACTACATGACAGCCTCTATCCACAAGAGTTGACACTAATTTGCCAAATAGTTTGTTAGTCACTCGGTAGGTATAGCCTGAATGCGGACTGACACCATGGAGTTACTTTTATTACATTTTGAGTGGATGGTAATCATCGTTATGGATAAATAAAAGAAGAGAGAATATGGGAGTGGAAGAAGGGGGGCTCAAAATTTCCTAATATAGCATACAGTTAAAGGGAAATAATATATATTCGAGAACCACTTTTTTATATAGACACATCTTCAAATATATACTTTGAAATAATCCCTTGACATTCTTGGACAACCGTGGTTGAGGGTCTTCGGCCCCCAAATCTCCGTTGCAACTTTTAGAGTACAGCAAACCTATTAATTTTTCTCAGAATACGCTACTGCCACCACCACAAATTCTGTAGTAAATGATCACACACATATCAAAGCATTGATATCAAATTTAAAAAAAAAAGTTCATTCATTAAAATTGTCAAAGGACATCCTAGAATTATTACAACCCCAAAGCTCAAGCAAGAAAGGCAAATAGATGTGGTCGTAAACAATAAAGAACCAGAGTTTTTAACTAATATTCCGGAAAAGAAGAAATTGAAGATATACTTTCATTGGATGCAGATAAGGTAGCATGCAAGCGAATAGCTCCAAAGAAATTTACTATCACTTTAGTTTTGGACAACAAATTGACAAACAAGAAAACTAGAACTCAAAAGCTTCCTGAATCGAGCTCTGATAATAACTGTGATTCCCTATTATCAAGCGATGAAAGTGACACAAGCATTGGCAAAGTGATATGAAAATATCAAAATTAAGAAAATTATTTTAAGGAAAAGACTTTCCTTGAAGGAAGCATGCCACTTCAAAAATACAAATGGGTCTTAGTTAAGTTCTCAACCAAGAAGACGTTAAAGCATTATATTGGAGTAAATGTATTTGTCCAGAATGGCCAACTTACAATTAAGTTTACCAGAAGAATGAAAAATAGTTCTACTTTTGCTTGGCCATAAGAAGAAGATATGTGTGAAGTGATAACTAGTGGTATTGTAGTTGTACTTCCCAACCCAGTGTTGGGTAGAAGTAGATGACTGACATTTACCATTTCCTTTTCAGGATTCAATATGTATTAGACATTATCCTTAGTTTTAGTACAAAATAAACTATAGTGTGTGTGTGTGTGTTACTAAGCTGACAATGATGGAATCATGTTTATGTTTTGAATTTAAAGATTTTATATTTCATCTTAATATGTACATTTATTATGCATTCAATGTTTTTTATTATTACTGGGGTTCATTTGCTCATTTAATGTTATGGTAGCTATTTAGTTTCATCCTCAATGAAAATTATAGAAATATTTTATGCTACCTTGGCCCAAGCTACATTACTGGCCCATGTGTAGCTATAATTTTAAACTGTGTATTTTATATCATAATAAAGATTTGAATGATTGAGGTAAACCATACATATAACACAACTACTTAAGTTTATATTGCACTTAAAAATCGATGATAATTTAAAACTCAACAATATAATTTTGGAAATTAACCTGCCCAAGGTGCAAGGGTCTCCCCTACAATATACTCTCATACAGGTATAGGACATCCACAGTAGGAGAAGTATCTGACAACTAGGAAAAATTACCATATATCCAATCGCTAAACCATATTAACTGCAAGACTATATGTTGATGTGTTACTTTTGGTGTCAGAACAGTTACACAATCAAACCATTTGTTTTTAATAACTGATTTTACATTAATGAAACATGAAATTATGAATATAACAGTTTGAACGCTTCTTATTTGTTGATGCAGCTTCCATGGATCACTTAAAAAATGCTTTTCAAATGAGAGCTTCTAAAATAATACGTGCTATTTTGAAATTAAGATAGAGAACCAGCCAAAACAAGGCACACAAACCATCAAGGTGGTTTTATTCTTATGATGTTTACAAAACAAAAATGTTTTATTATGAAACTAATATTTTATATGGCTCGCTCGCTAAGTTATAAAAACTTTTTTTTAATTTTGGTAGTCTGTTATAACAAGATACAAGTGTGATTATAATAATTTTTAATTAATTATTTAATATATTATATCTCTTGTTCATACAGTATCTATCTAAATACTTGTGCAAGGCTTCTATTTACAAGTTAATGTTAAACATCCCTCCAAGTCATCATTTAATTGACATATATCTAAACATATGGGAGTAATTAATTTGCCAGTAAAAATACGTTAAGGAAGTGGAAATGTATTATAAGTTGGCCTTGGTTAATCCCAGCCACAGGCAGTAAGTATTAAATGAAGCTGATGCCCTTGACCCATTCTTGGTTCACTTACTTCACACCAGCTCGTGCTAGTTTTTTTTTAATATCAACAAACACATATCATCCAAAATAGTTTTGTCATTTGAAAAAATATATATATATAGAAATAATGGGAATCAATTTAATTCTACACTGTTTAATAGTACCTCTAAGATACTTAGATGTAACTCACCATCAACTGTTTCCAGTCTGTGACCGAGTCAGTTTAGTAAAATGCCTCCATCTTCCTCTTTCCTTCCATTATTCAAATGCTTCCATTCTTCTCCTTTCACTTGCACACTTTATGTTATCTGTTCCACCTATCTCTTGCTTAGTTTGTCTCTCCTTCTTCATCCTCATTACATGCCCATAGCATCTCAATGTACTCCCTGCACCCCAACTCTTTATCGGATAACTTCATTCCTTATCCCAGGGGTTCCCAAACTGTGTTGCAACGCCCTGGGACATCGCCGGTCTTGGTCCGGCGCATCATAGATATAAGGAAAAACTTATAATGTATAGTGCAATGCAACATGCAAATTTTCAATATGTGTACTCTTATATATATTATTATTATTATTATTATTATTATTAGCACCGCGTCTTACTACCCGTTCGGGTTATACGCACTTACGCTAATGTGTAATGGTAAGGTGATTGTGAGATGAAATGGAGGACCTACAGTTTAACGTGGAATCCGAACCACGGTGGAGGCCTGGCATTCCCCACATTCACAAGACATCTTGTCAGAGGTGAAGGAAGGGTTTGGTATATATTTTAAAGAATGAAACAAAACATATACATTTTTCTTGTGAAAGCACTCTCTTCATTTGAGTTCTACATTCTAATGCGTCTTGAAAAATTGGCTACCCACACTACCCAGAATTGAGTAAGAAAGCCATGAGAGTAATTCTCCCTTATACCCCCATCCTACCTTTTCAACACAGGATTTTCAGCCCTGGCGGTAATAAAATAAAGCTATAGAAGCAAAGTTAACTTTGAGAAGAAGACTCACATAGTTGTATCATACATTGTCCTAAGATTCAATATTTTATGTGATGAGAAACAAGCTCATCCATCCCATTAAGATGCAAATACCTCTGTTGGGTGGTTTCTAAAATTACTGTAAAAATGTGAAAGACAAAGTAAAAATGTCATCATTGTGAAAGAAATTCATAATTTGTTGCTTGTTGTTTGTATAAAGAGTCACAGTATATCACATCCAATGTGTTTGTTCTACCAAAACCGGTTTAATGTAAGAATGTCTTTCATTTTTAAATGTCGGTGAAAAAATGAAAATGAAATCATAAAATACAGGAGATGTTTCACCATTATGAACAAACTGTACACATGAGATCATGTACAACAAAAATATGTTTACTGTAATTCCTCCTTATTCAGTTCTGTATTGTTGTTCTAATTTTGTATTTTTTTTACTGTCCACCAAATCGAATTTGTCTTGTTTTTTATTTAATATTGAGTACAGAATACAGGGGCCGGTACACAGAAAATCTGACATGTGAAGAGCTGAGAGGTCTCAAAAAGTTTGGGAGGCCCTGCCTTATCTGGTTTCTACTCATGCCAGCAAATACACTCCTCACAAACTCCATTCCCATGGCATCCACTTTCTTAGTCTTTCTTACATTCAATGTCTATTTCTGCTGAATATGTGACAATGGTTACAAAGTTGTAATGTACTTGAGTTGCCCCTTAAGAATATGTGAGAGCATTGACAATAATCTCGTCCTAATTTTACAAACATATTTTATTTTATTTAAATAATATAATCTATTACGTGGCGCTTAAAGCACTTCTTCTTCCAAGAAGGCACAAGAGCCACTATAAATGACGGCAGACTGCGTGATGTAGGACCTGTAAGGTCAAAATGACAATTTAAAGTTTTTATAAGAAAATAAAAATAACTTCCTCTTCTCGAAAGAAGATCGATATGCATTTTTAAAAGGTAATTTGAGCCAGCTTCCTGTTCTAGAACCTTCTACTTCCATCCAGATGTTTATATTTTATTTTATTTTTTCTAAACATAAGCTTCTCGAAGTTTCCATGAGCAAATGATATATACAAAAGATAGTGCAAATGAACGGCACTATGGAGCCCAGTCCTTGATGTACTCGGACTGCAACTCCTGTCCGCGATTACTATGATCGTGTTATCAGCCGCCTCTCTAAATTGTTACGCTACGCGACATGATCAGTTTTTCAACCATTACAAATAGTGATTATTGAATAAATAAATAGTATCAAACTTTACAAATGTGCTATTATTCAATACTAAATAAAGTGATTTATATCAGTAACACTTCAATTGGCGTCTGAACGAGGGGCTCGTAACAAAACTCTTCAATTGGTGCTCGATCACGGGGCTATAAATACCAATTATATCATCAAAATACCGTACTGCTTTAATTAGTGCTTGATCACGGGGCAATTATCAGCTAATTAAACAGTATCACTTCAATTGGCTCCTAAACGAAGGGGCAAAAATTCTGTACCTTTACAAAGTACACCCTGTACAACACTTCTTTTCTCCTTATTAAGTCTCTTATACACCTATAGAACTACTTACTACCCCTGGTTCCCTCTTCTCATTAGACCCTCTCTCGTGTAACTATATAGCCTAAATGTAGCTCTAAAATAATTTAATGCTACAAAAAGAGTTTCTTTAAGATAATTGTATATCAGACTACATATTACATTGAAGATTATTACATATAACAGTAGGTCTTGTATAGTACATGAGACCCTGCATAAGAGTAAAGTGTATCTAAAAGATCCTTCATATTAGAGTATATTGTACCTAGAAGATATTTTAAGATATTAAGACTTTATTAAAATTACATTATAATTATTGTAATTGTTAAATATTTCAGGCTGCAGCAAGGGCAGTTTACCAGCTAACAAGTAGATGAAGCAACTATAATAATTGGAGAGGAGAGAGAGAGAGAGACAACACCTAAAGTCAATTACTTATAAACATAAGGCCATCCATCAAAGAAGAGGTGAAGGTTGAAAAAAGGAGAGGTCAAACATTCTTGGCAAATACTGATTCTATCTTATGGCAATTTAACCATACATAGTATATGAGATAAAAGTTTATGCTTCAACCTGAAAACACACCAAAGTGTGGTTTTCTGCAATCTTCATGTCATTAGCAAAATTTAAAACAATTAAGGAGCCTTAAATTACATAAGGGTTTTTGGAAGAACAGGGGGGATTCTGTATTTTCTTATGTTTTCTTACAAGGGGAGTAAGAAGGGTCAAAATCCATCTTACATAAGGTTTTCATAGATATTTATTGAACACATTAAAATGAAAATAAATATATTACAAAATTTCATTATATTAATTTTTCATATTCATTTATGTGAACACTCTACCTCCATACAAATGCAGCGTCACCTCTCTATTTTCAAACTTCCCAATTCCTAATCCACTAGTTTGATTAGTACTTAAGCATCTAGCCCGAATGGGTAGTAAGACGCAATGCTAAGTATTATTATTTATTTGAGGTAGGTATTTAAAGTGCCCTTTCTGAACCAAATTATTATATCAGAACATGACTTACTAACTAGCTTAAATCTAGAACAGTTAATATCCAGCCCCAGGCTGTTTGTTAATTCATCAATGTGAAAGGGTAAACATTGTTCACCAATGATATATTTTTTGGCTATGCCGGGAACTGAACCAGGGACCCTTAGTATAGTCGGCAGACACACTACCAACTCAATTAAGGTGTCCGACTTTAATATCAATTCATATGATGTATTACACCAAATTTTAATGCAATTAAAGTATTCTAAAATGTCATAGCATATGCTTTATTACCAATACTAATTTCCAAAAATAAATGATCAAAATAATCTAATTTACCAAATTCAATAAATTAGAAAAGGGAGGTGGTATAGGGGAGTCGAAAATCATGTAAACATGCCTTAAGTAATGTAAGAGCAGCGACTAAATAGTTGGGGTTTTTGTTTAAGTTTTAAAATAATAATTTCACATTACAGTTTATATAATCTAAAATATATTTCCTGGAAGTCTCATGTTACAATTTATAGTACCTATATGAAATATATTTCATGTTACAATATACAGTACCTGAAAGATACTTCATGTTACAGCATATAGTACCTGGGAGATTTTTTTTATTATTATATGTTGATTAATTACACGATCCAACAAGCTTAAGCTCACTAAGAGGACTGTGAATTTATAAATGTATTTTACATAGATTTAAAAAAATATTACTTATTAATATTATGATAAGAATTCTACAAACATTTGTTAGGTATGAAATATTGAAATAAACAGATTTAATAGAGTAATGTGAAAAAAGTGACAGTAATAAAAAAAATTAATTTATAAAAAACATACATGTTCAGGGAAATAGAAAATTATGAATTTTGCTGAGAACATATAGTCAGAGCCTATGAAGCACGAACCCTTTTGATATTCTAGGAAATATGTTTAATTCTATAAGAAATAATGAAGGTAAATTTTATTTTACTTGATTTATTCTATAAAAATAAGTCTTTAAACCAAGCACTTCAGCAATATTATAAAAATTATCCTTTAGTTTTGTTTATTATTAAAACTTACAAGATTGGTTCATCAATTTAATAACATATAATGTGTAAAGGGAAATTTTGAAAATGTAGAAAGTTAAAAAAAAAGCAGGTACTTTTTTGCTAATGATTAATTTTCATTTGATTATTAAAAGAGGTTCATTGATAGTATAACCATAGTAAAATCATTATTGACACTCAGAATTAAATAGGTTACTGACTTTAAACAAGATAAGAGTATGGGACAGGGGCAACAACTTTACATAATATTTGTTAGGTTGATATTATTATAATAAAGCTGTTTAGTGTCAAAGAGAGGATGCCTATGGAAATGAGTAAAAATACTGCAAGGGAGGCCAAGAAAGAGGTGGGAAAAGCAAAGAGAAAGTGTGTGAGAGGAAAAGAATGGAAGCAATTGAAGGAAGAAGGATAGTGGAAGAGGAGGCAATTTACTAAACTGACCTGGCCACAGGCTGGAAACAGTTGGTGGTGATGGATATGATGATTATGATGATGATGTGTGGGTGTGTGTGGCAAATAAATAATTTTCAATGATTTAAAAAAAATGTATTATTTGAAAATGACTTTGCTCTGTAGCTTATAGTTTCAAAAGACTTAATTATATATTTTAATTGAACTTCTAGTATTATGGCTTGACTGTACTGAAAGTACTTTTGTGTTTATTTTTATCAATTTTTTGTAAGCATTTATTTTATTGAGAGGCTTCATCAAATATTTATAAATTTAAACAGTTCCATGTTCCCTAGCAGGTGAATTACATATAAATATATTTATAATGATATTTTGAAGACAGTTTTTTTAGTCTTGACTATGTTGCAAAACCCCAAATATTGCTCATATATTAGATAAGAGCGTACCAAAGAATGACTGGATTAGTTATGGCGTAGGTACATCTGCTTACTGCTCCTGCGATTGGAATTAGTTTTGTAGATATATTGTTTATGTTTACTTTATGTTAAAGTAAGTTACATCATTCCTGAAAAATACCTCAGGTTACAGATTATAGTTCATGGAAGATTCTTGATATTCAAATACATTGAAGGTGTCCAACCAAATTATGTTTTTAAATTTCCTGACTTTTACAGGTTTCCACAGTCAATATGTTCTGATAGCTAAACTTTATTTTCTTAAGATCGCAACTTGTTGCAATGTTATGTTTAAACACTACACATTTTGAAATTATCTCACTCTATGAAGGATGACATGCTAAAGTGATGGGCTATTTGGTAATGGGGTCTAAGTTAGAGTTTAATGAGATCATAATGAGTTGTTTAAAAAGCACTTTACAGCAGTTCAGTTTAAAATTGTTGTGAGACATTCTTTTTTTTAGTTTCTTCTTTCTAAAACGTAATAGAATTCTCACACACGCACAGAACTATGAATCAACTTTGGCTAAAGATGCATGCTAGATGGTTGGAAATATAAAAATAAAATCACATGTTGACTTTTGAGAAGTGATATTAGTATACTCAACAAGGACAGCTGGGTTAAAAGAGATTCACAGCATTTATCAGCTGAAACAAAAATATTATTTTGACTATTGTAAATAAAAGTTGTGAATTTTTTAATAAATATGTTAAAGTTTCAGAAATTTGATAAAAATCCCTGATTTTGCCTTGACCAAATAAATTCTCTGACCTGTCTCTGTTTTTCAAGTTGCTAGACATCCTGTATTTTGAACCTGGAAGATATTTCATGTTACTAGTTCATTACATTGTACTTTAATACCCACATGCCAGATATATAGAATTTGTGTGAACTTTAAATTCATAAATTTTACATTACAAAGGTACACAAATTATTGTGCTTGACAAGATATTAAAATAATATAAATGGGTCAGTAAATAACTTTGCTTTTAATAAAACTTCATGGAACAAGTACTGGTGATGATTTCACAGCCATTAAACAAGAATTAACACAATCATAGTACCAAAGTCATTAGAAGGACACAACTTAGTAAAAGTGGCTTAAGTTACATAAGACATTGCCACACACATAAATATTATTTTATATTATTGTTTTTAATATTATTACACATTTAGTACCTATAACCTTTTTGTGAGTCATATTTAGAGAATTTGTTTGGACAATATTCTACATGATGAACCATTTTTATATGCATATAACCTTAACAAGTACTTATTATGGTGCAGTGCTAAAAACAAAACAAACAAAAACATTCTATACAACTATATACCTATGACAAAATGTAAATGTCAAGCTTTATTGATACAGTAATAACTATAGCTACTTTATCATATTTAACTTGGTTTATTAGTTGTTTAAAATTTATGTGAGGTTGAATGAACTAAATTAGAACATTTCTTTCCGAGATCTTCTGTGACTATTAAGCTTCTTTTTTTAGTTTTCCAGTAGAATTTTATTTGATACAAAAATTACATGACCTAGGTTAAAGATGACAAACATTTATGGAGTTTTGTCAAAATGCATAAAAAGAGTAAATATGTGTATGCCCAATTATTTTATTGTATTGAATGTATTATTTGTTACTAATTTATTTGGTGTCTACTGACTAAAATAGTGAGAAGTTTATTATTTGTTACTAAATTATTTATTTAGTGTCTACTTAATAAGATAGTGAGAAATTTGCTGCTTAATCTTTGATAGTTTTTAATGTAAGATTAGTAACTAGCACTCTAAAAAGTAAGGCAAGCATCAGTGTTTTCATTTGTAAGTCTATCAGAACTCTTTAAATTAGACATAACATGTCATTTCACAGTAAAATTATAGTAAAGAATATACTGAATATCACAGATGTAGAGAGATGTGTTTAACCCTCAAGCAAGTGCGCTGGTATTTTTAACACAAGCAGGCGCAAAAGGTACTTTATAACCCAGATAGTTTTAGTCTCACTGAAAATGTTACTCTTGTGGCATTAAAAATCTCAGATAAACTTTAAAATACTGTGTTTATGATCCTCAGTGAATTTCCAGATCCCTGGAAATATTTTCATTTGAAAAGAGTATTTCAAAATATGGCTGTTCAAATTATTTTAATACAGTTTAATCTTTTGTTTTCTACTGTGTTATTTATATCAATTATTTTCTCCAAACCTAATAATACCCTCATCTAATTGAGCAGAGTAATCAGTCAAAACATCAAACTTAAAAGCCAGTGAATATTATTTCACTTCAGGAAGGATTTGTTTTAGGTAGTCATTTCGTGTAGACATTTAACAAAATTTCAAGGGCACCATCAAAAATAAGTAAAAATATATTGATCAGTGTTATCATATGTCCTTTTTACTCAGGCATGTCCTTTTTTTATAGCTAAGGTACATAGTCTGGCCTTTTTTTCAAATGAAACAAATTGATTAACAAATTGGGAAAGTTTTTGTACCAAAAACCTATAATCTTTAAATTACTATCTCTCCTCCTCAGAATCCCAGCCCAATCTATTTATATTTTACAGTCATAAACAGATGTTTTTTGTTGAAATTAAATTGTTTGCTAAAAATTATTGTTTTATACCACATGCTGTGATGGTGGATACTTGTACAATTCAGGGTGTTTGATGTCACCAATGTCACCTTTTCTTTTGCCCACAAAAAGTCTCACACACTCAGCGAGTTGAGTAAAACCAGAATTAATGACTAATATATTGGACATTTTGAGGGCTACCTTCTTCCCATTTTCCCTAGCATTTCTGTGAGAGAGTTCTGTATGTTGTTGAATCAGTCCTGTTTGTAGTAAAACAATGTTCATAAACAAATTTAAATACATTTCAGTATAGATGTTGACTTGCTATTTATTTCTTTTGGCACTTTCCAGATGTAGTGTGGATGTAACTAAAATAAATAATATATACAATATGGGTAAAAAAGAACATAATGATTATGTGTACACGCTCTCACTCACACATCCTTTTCATTTAAGAGCACCAAACAAAAGAGTTAAAGGAATTTATGCTGCATTATAAACAAAAGAATAAAGAACAAGAATGTTGCGCTAAATTACGCCTCACAAGAAGGATAAGTCACATGCTGATAAACTGATTGGCATGTAGCCATAACATGCATTTGGTTTGGCTTTAGTGAGTTATATGCTAGGGAAATTAGAAAATATGAGTTTACACTGGAAATATCCGATAATATATACAATTTTTATATAACTTCATGTCATTGATTAAAAATAGGAATTTGTATTTAGAGGTCCTCAGTCTATTAATTCAATATGCTAATATTTCAGAACATAATATTGATCTTGTATTAAATGAATTTAAAAAGTATCTCATTGTCTAGTGATTACAGTGCCATCATTCTGGTTTCTCAAGGTTTCTCATAAATAGCACTAGAAACGTTGATCTTCCTGAAGCTCTGTAAAGTAAAAGTACAAGCAACAACTAAGACACATACTGCCAAGGACAGGCTGTCAATAGCCCAAATGACTGCCATGCTTGTCACGGACATAACAAACACAATGAGGACTATCTGCAAACAACACAAACCATACAAGAACTATGCAAAACAGCTGTGCTTGTACTCATGAAATATATGTTACACTTGCACTGATTAATAGTAAGCTCACACTGTTATCATGTTTACAATATCTCAAACATGCATGCCAAGTAATTTTCCTCGGCAGTCAACACATGGCAGACATATGAATGGCTCCTCCCTCTTTAAATGATGGCTCCAGTATTGTTAGTCAAATGAACATCAATTTTATTTTATTTTTGCAATGGCAGTTGCGATATTCTTTCACCTTCACATGAACTCAACATGTATGAAATGAATGATGGTGTGTGACCAGCATTGTAAGCTCAGGAACCTATCTATCAGTTTAGGGGTTCCCTTTGTGCCCATTAAAGTATATAGGTACACAGGATGGGGCATAAAATGTTTGTAACATATTCAATAACACTATTTTAACAACTAAATGATTTAAATTAATAACAACAAAAGAATGACAATTTTCTGCATATCCTTGAACTATTCCAGTTTATAAAACTATGTTTTAACGGTGTTTGAACGGAGCTAATGTTGAGAAAAATATGTAAGATAGCATTTGTGTCGCTGAGGAAAAGGTGAAAGTGGATGCTACTGTTCTATTCCATTGAGAACCAAAAAAACCTATCTTCGTCAGTGGTGGAGTGAGTGGAAAGTCTTGGGATGAAACTTTGAGGGTGGGTAGGGAGGGTGGGGGAGGTTTTAGCAGGTAGACAGTCTTCTCTGGCTATTATGAATGAAAACTGTAAGTCAAGGACCAAACTAAAACCAACTGTTCATATTTAAAGTTAACCTTAACTTGATCTAAACACTAAGCTCATTTAGTTTATTCTAACTATGAATGGTGGTCAAGGTTTAAATCCCGAATGGGTAAACAAAGGCTGCATCTTTCTAAATGGTTTTCCTTTGTCCCTCCACAAAAATGTGGGTACATTAAGTTACCTATGTTTTATATATTTCTCATTACTAACACACTAGTGTAATTAATAAAAATAATAATTACATTAAGTGTGATATATACATACATGCTGAACTAACAGAGTGGAGGGAAACGGGGGGTGGATGTTAAGTATTTAAAGCATTATCTATACATGATATCGAATATGATTATTTGTTAATTACAGTTATAGCCTTATCTACATTTTATTTAAATTAAGGGTAGTAAGACGCGGTGCTAATAATAATAATAATAATAATAATAATAATAATATTTAAATTAAAAAATGACATCTGGACATGTGAATTGAACTTGGAACTTACAAATTATGTTTTGATAGTTGTTATAAATCTAATTCATTATGTCTGAAAAAGGGGAGAAAATACATTAGGAAAAATATTTGATGAAAAAGGACATAAAAAAGAGTGAATGAAAATGTAGGCCTATATGTGTGTTATGATTGTGGAGGTGGAATATTGATATAGACATTCTGTGCACAACTTCACATGTCTGTAACCTTAACCTAGCTAATACAGTAGTGGCTCTAAAATTATGTTACGTGATGCCATTTTAGGTTGTCGCTGCTATTATTTTTTTTACTTTTTCTTAGCACTGCATGTCTTACTACCTGTTCAGGTTATACGCCTTTGTACTAATTACGCTAATCTTAAATCCAAGACAGACACAAAATCCATCCTCCAGCCATCAATTCATAACTGTTAAATGGTAAGCCCAAATTCCAACAATGATAAATTTTTCGGCCGTGCCGGGAATTGAGCTCGGGACCCTTAACTCTGTAGGTGGATTCACTACCAAAGGAGCTAAGCTTCATAATTTTCTAGCATGATTTTTTTAAAGTTATATCCACAATCAAATTTATAGACTTTTTTTTACAAAAAGGCTAATTTGTTTTTAGAAAAAGTGGGGTGGGTGCACAGCATAGAATTTCTCACTACTGTAAATAAAAAGAGATATTTACTTAAAACTCATAAGATTTTGAAAAAAGAGAATAGACATTGTTGCACATTCCACCAAAGAACATAAACGAAATAATATAAACTGTTAGAGAAAAGAGGAACATCACACCCACATAGCATTAGAGTGATTTCCAAATTTAAAGACTTCCTAAATATATACACACAGTATATATGTCGTAGGCAAATTGGAAAAACCGGCTTATTGTAAAAGGTGCCCTCAATTTACAATGAGCCAGGCTTATTGGAAAATAATATTATATTTGCTTATCAACCTGATAACTTTTAGGCTTATTGCAATGAACCCATACAACCTTAGGCTAGTAAGGAAATGCACCTTTGTTCAATCAATCAGTCTAGTTGATTCCAGGCTTATTGCAATACACCCAAGATAGTGAAATCTTATTAAAAAGTCTACAGCAGTGTTTCCCGAACTGTGGGATATACTCTCTCTCTCTCTCTATATATATATATATATATACATATACACATACATACACACAATTATAATTTGAAAACTATTGGTTCTATAAAAATATATTTCAAATAATAATTGTTATATTTAATATGCCTTCATTTTTGAATAAGTTTCCTCAAGTGTAAATTACCCTCAAAGTTATTTTCATGAAGAAATGAAAACTTCCATTTTGTTTTAATATTAAACAATAATGTCCCAAGTTTTATATCAATTGGTAAAATAGTTTTGTCTCCAGTCAGAGCTACACTCTGACATTTTTTTAAAAAAACACTTTTTCAGATTCAGGGGGTCATGAAACTTCAACATCCATCAAAATCTCGAGTTTGATTTTTTTGACAATTACTATTTTTTCTCAACCAGAGGTGTGTGGGAAGGTAAAAAGTAACATTATATATCAATATATTAACATACAAATGTCATCTCATGGCCAATATGACTAAAAAGTAATCAATCTTTATTTATTTAACATATGCACAATTGTGAATACATATTAACGTCTCACCCTGTATTCTTTGTTCAAGGTCATTCTTAAAATTACTTTCTAAAATTTTTTGCTAAATAGTTAATAAGTGGTTTACAGCGTCTTGGTAAAACATTTATGTAGTCCGCAGCTAAATAAATAAAGCTACCATGGATCAATGGAGTGTGTTTCTGATAGTTATTAAATGACCGACGGTTTTACACATCTATTAGCGACTAACCCTTAAAATATGAGCGATAAATGAACCTAACAAAGGATTAGCCCTAGATAGTTCAGTGGTAAGATATTGACGTGCTAAGTTGGAGGTTCCAAATTTCAAAAGAAATTTCAAAAATAGTTAATTATTTAAGTTCGATAACATAATAAAGGTTTGAAGTCATTTCACCAACTTATTAGCGGTTTGGGCTTTCCAATTTAATTATAAAAGCATTTCATTGCCTTGGAATGCTTATGCCTTTTGCCCTTTACATCTCTTCTGACTTAAACTTTTGTGGGGTAATTTAAAATAATAATGAAAATTGTTTTTCCACTATTATTACACTTCACATATCACTACAGATATTAAATGCAACTATACTCAGCCAAACTGAAAAAAAAAAAATCCTTTCATCAATGTCACACTTGCCACACTGACTTGAAAACAGTGGAGAGCCAGGTAACAATCCCTAAAGAGAGATGGTGATGTGTCAGGGCGATAAGCTGTACAAACATGCCAAAACTACTAGCGCCAGATTTATCGTTTCAAGGACAACTAGTAATTTGGAATGAGAAGGGATGAGTTGTCTGCTCTGCTATCACAAGGCTGTTCTGTTTCGGCTATTGTGGGGTTGTATCAGATATATTTTCAAAATCCTGGGGCAAAATATGAAGCACCTTAGCTCATATCAGTTTTCATGAATTTCAGATTGAATATTAATGTGACTTAAGTATCATTATAAAGTTAAAAGAAGCCGGCATTAATCAATTTACTTCCCCCATTTATTGCACACATTTAAGTATACTAAATGATTGATTGAATATTGCATTTATTTGCCAATTTTTTAAGTAATCAATTGAAGGTGCATTGAAATAATACTTATTTCAATTAATAAAAAAAATTGTAGTGAAAGTTGAAATAATTCAACAAGAGACATTGCTCAAAGTCATGTCAAGTTTCGAGAAGCGCATACAACAATATATTGCATACAATGGTGGCAATCTTTTTAAAAACATTGTTTTTTAAAAAAATCTATGATTCAAGGGTATGTAGAAAATTGTCAATATGAATTGTAAAGAATGTAAAATTGTTAGTGAATGTGTAAGTGTTTTTATATAGATAAGAAAAGATTAGTTAAATATTTATAATAATTTCATCTGTGGCAAAAGAGAGTGAAGTGTGGTTGCTGCATACGATTATTGTGCATTAATCGATTATAATTTAAATAGCCTAAGGCTTCGGTCATGTGATTTTACCAATTTTTCCCTGATACTTGTTCCTGCGTCACTTGGCTAAGTTTGGTTTTGAATTGTTCACAATAACAAAGTTTTTTTATAATCTTGAATTTAGTATCATTGGATTCCCTGCATTTTTGTGAGTTTAATGGTGGTATACTTTTTTTGAGATTTTTGAGTTTTTCCGAGAGAAAAATTATTCTAGAAAAGGTATAGTTCTTAGGTTTCATCTCGCTGTTTTCTTGAGACTAATTGACTTTTAGATTGGCAATTCCTGTAGGCATTCTAACTTAACTAAGAATGATTCAAAACAAGAATTGTGTGTGTGTATGTGTTAAAAGAAATAAAGATTAATATAAAGATTTATTGCAGAGACAGCTTTATTTTGTAGATAAAAAATGTGTCTACACATTATAGCATTTTCAACTAAACTTCCAACTAAGGTTGTAATTCACAATGATTTCTTTGAAAATGTACTAAGTAGTTTACAAAACATTTCACTTGTATCGCTTATGCAATTCTTGTGTGCCTCTAATTTCTACCAACATTATTACTAATTGAAAACTGTGGCAAGGCCAGAAGCTTACAATTTCTTGAGATATAGATGCAGTCTAACAAAGTGTATTTGTATGAAAATTATAAAATGTAAAAAAGATCCCGTAAAACGTAAGTAAGCTACTTCCAAGTTCTGGTATAGGTACCTGAGAAGATCAGATACAGGCCCTCTATTGGTGTCCCACAGTTGTCAGGGTCTGTAGCGTATTAGCTGCCAGCCAGCTCCATCTGACGATATTTCTTCCTGAGGTTTGATACAGGGTCCTTGTACAATACAGGGTCCAGTCTCACACTCGAGTGAACAAGGGGCATATACCCCAACATAGTTACCAAAGTGTTTAGACACTTGTGTCTCTGAGCAAACTGGACAGAGTCACTCCATCCAGCCCCTGGAGCGGCTGGCTGCTTATGTTGGGCCAACTTCACTGGGGGCCGGCGTGTCGCATGTGACACCAAAAAGTTGAGAGCAATATCCTCACACCCCGGCAAGCCTTCTGGGCCCACCCAGTGACTATATAGGAAGCCATAATAGCGGTGATAGAACGTTGCACCTGTTAGCACCATAGAGTAGTGGTTGGTCCATTTTGAGGTGTACCCCCACTGTCCCTTGCGAGCATCCCAGTAGTGTGACCTTGACAGGTAGCCCACCAGACGCTCAGGAAATGAGCGCCACACATGAAAGGCAAAATTTACTTCATCTGTTGTGAGCAAACAATCCTCATCAAGCGATAGCACAGCATGAGTGCGAATGAGCGAGTGGGGGTGGAAACGTTTTGATGAGTTGTCAGAGTGAAGTACCACAAGTGGAGGGTTCCCTGGAGGTACAGGCCAGCGGGTCTTGGCGGGTGGTGGAGTGTCTCCTGACCAAACCACTAATATCATTGCCACAGACTGACTGTGAGCCACGTTTCTGACCAATTGGAACAGCGTCACCATGTTCCTGTTGCTACGGCCAGCATAAATTATGGCGGTGAAATGCGGATCAGAGTGTGCCCCGAGCATAGTTAAGTAGAAGGGGTAATGTAAGTTGGAATCAGAGAACTGAGGAAGGGCTACAAGGGCCCCTGGGGCAGAGTTCCAAATCAGCCCATCACGTCGTGGCTCCAGCGGCAAACGCTCACGGATTATCTCCAGCGTTGTGAGCACAATTTTTTCTATGGAAGAAAAATAGCTTTCCCAGAGGACCTGAGTTTGCTGCTTGAGTGCGAGCACTCTAGCAAAGTTCACCGAGCGCACCACGTTTGGTATCTGAAAGAGGAGTCGCTCATCTGCCCAGATGACTGCTTTGTTCCAATCAATAACTTGAGCAAACGGTAGCACCCACTTGTTGGACAACAATACAGGAATACACCCAGCTTGTAAAGCTTCAAGAAACCTGAAGGAGCCGAGCCTGCGACCTCGCGGGATCAAACAGAAGGTTGAATTTTCCAGCAACATGTTATAATCGTATTTATCATACTCTGCATTGTCCACATCACACCTCTCATCCTTGGAGTGCTTCCAATACTTTCCGTGACGACATGTAGTCACCAACACTATGTCTTGGCCATTGTGCAAATGGAACAGAGCATTGCGTGTTTCTGAACCTATTCCATGTGTATAACGCTTGCCTTTAAATGCCAATAAGTACTTTTTGGTACCTGGGAAGTTATTTACCGTGACTAAACCGGGTACACCTCCCCTTTCAGGATGGTTCTTATGAAATAATGGTATAGAAACATCAAACCCTGAGCGAAAATTTGCAACAGACATACTTGCTTTTACTAAGATAGCTAAGCCAGGGTTGAAATCCAAGCCCTCTTCAAAGTAATCTGGCCAAGTCCCAGAATAAAGATTAAAAATTACATGATTCATGCCACTGTTCCAATATGGAAGTTTCTGAATATGAGTTGTGATGTGGTGGACATAATCTGCCGAGAGAGGATCTCTATCCAATGTGTCAATGGCTAAAACAAACAGACAACCTTCACTTGGGTCTTGCGTGTAGTAACGAGATTCTTTAATTACATTTAACATCTTCTGATAGAGTGGGCTTGGAATTAACAAGGAGGCATCTTGACCAATCTGTGGGTAGACAAATACTTTAAACTCTCCATGGCATTTGCTAAAGTCAAAACATGTTTCCATACGACACTTTTGATGGTTAATTGTAGTTCTAATTTGTTTATTTGAATTGATGGAGCCTTTGTAGAGATACTGTTCAAGATCTTTGAGCCCTTCATCTATATATAGTGGAAACGATGATATGTTTTTATTCGTTCTATCACTTTTCAGCCAATAGCCTCCGAAATAACACAATGCTAAGAAAGCACATGACAGCAATATAAGGAAATATCGTTTTTTAGCCTGCATTATTTTATTTGAAAGAACCACTTCTTGATAATAAGCAACACACAAATACCAATAGTTCACATATCAAAAACTAGTCTAGACACTCTTATCTTCAAATGCCCAACCCCTTAACCTTAAAATCATTTTGACGTAATTTTGTTTACACTAGCCTGTGTAAACAATTTATTAAAGTAGTTTCTAATCTCAACGAACGGGATATAGCACTTATCATTTTGTTCAAACCACAGAGCATACGCCCACAAAACAATATTAAATTAGGTTATTTATTACTAATCCGGAAATTTATACCAAACTTTTGCTAAGTCATGAAACACCGCGCACTTTTTAATAAAAAATGTATTTAAGTTGTCCAAAACCATGTGACATTTCCCTTACATACCAATGAACTACACCTAAAAAGGCTTATGAACATGAAACATAAGGATATTCATCTACGAGTATTTTGCTATGCTCTGACTCGAAAGTTGGCACTAAAGTAGCTTTTCAAAATCAAGATAGATCGATTTAATTTCGCATTCTTGATCCTTGGCTCGTGAAATGCTTAACTGGTGTCAAATACATTATACAAAGCAGTGGCGTACCATCAAAAGTACAAGTGGTGCAACTGCACAAGGGCCCAGAGCTCTGGTGACCCGGCTTATTAGGTAAGAGAAAATAATAATTTACTTTTTCCAAGTTTTATCATTCAGTCAACAAAATTTATAATCAAATGATGCAATTAAATATAATTTATATTTTCACAATATTTATTAGTTCACATTTAGTGATAAAGTTGGTACGATTAGGTTACATTAATTTCATTGATCTCTATAATATAACTGGATAGACATCTGTGGCGGAAATTTTCGTGCTGTCGTCTGCATACCATTGTCTAGGAGAGAAGGAAACATTTGGACAGCTCCTTCTCTATTACACCCACACAAGGCAATGTGGCATTTTGACATTGTTCATTAATTTGATTGACTGTATAAAATACATCAATGTGATAAGTTAAATGAAATAAATATGTTAGTAAAAGCTTTGAAGAATATAACAAAGTACAAAAACTGTTAGTTTTTTCTTTAATAAGTTGATGTAGATTAATATATACAATGGTTTTTGAAGGAAGCTTGCTTGTAAGGTTTCATCTCGTACTAGAATCCTATCCTATATTTGTGTTTAGGTAGAATAAAAGAGATTGCATAAGGAAATTTCTACTTTAGTTCTAAATGGCCGTTTATCCTACAAAAATATATTATTATAGTATCATAGTAAATATTATATGATAGTATTCTGGTACAAAATAAAGCCTTACAGATTGGGATTATTACTAAAAACAGGGTTTAATAGATACCATACTCTCTATAAGCCTATAACCTAAATTATCATTTGAACGTAAGACTTCTACACAAAGTTTGTCATTCATACAAATGTAATCAAGCTTTAAGATACATTATTTATTATATTTATCGAACTTTCAATGGTTTATGAAACCAATATATAAGATAATAACCAACTTTAAATATAAGTTTAGTCTTGGCAGACTGTAAACAATATTGATTATAACTACATAATTATTTAAATATATTAAAGATTGTATTCGTATTTTTACAGTATTGCATGTAAAACTGAATTGTATATCCTTTAACGCAAACGTTTCTTCAAGAAAGTGTGTTAATAGGGGGAGCTGAATTGTATCCATTCTGAATGGTATCCAGTCAGACATTTCTTAAACAAGCACTACAAATAAAAAGTCTGATCTGTATCCATTATCATGATACCCACAAAATCCTGAATTGTATCCATTCTGAATGGTTTCCATTCAGACAATTTTAAAATAAGCGACCTTAACAAAAATACTGATGTGTATCCACTGTAATTATTTGCATTATATCCACAAAATCCTGAATTGATTCCATTCTGAATGGTCTCCATTCAGACATTTTCTTAAACACGCATTACAAATAAAAAGTCTGATTTGTATCCATTTTCATAATGTCCACAAAATCCTGAATTGTATCCATTCTGAATGGTCTCCATTTAGACATTTTCTTAGACGAGCACCACAAATAAAAAGTATGAATTGTATTCACTAGAAAGATTTGTATTATACCCACAAAATCCTGAATTGTATCAATTTTATTTCGGCATTACTTGTCTGATAGATGGCAGTAGCAGAAACTATATCCTTAACTCAATCTTTGTTGACTAGAGAGCAGCACTTATCTTTAACTCATTTTTTCTTACTAGAGATAGAGAGCAGCACTATCACTATGTTAATATTTAAAAAAAAGAGAAATACTTATTATTGTTTCTTTTAAAAGAATAATAAAATGGTACTTTACAAATCATTGGAGTTTATTTATTCAAATTGACTGGCTTCATTAAACAACAACATTTCAAACTGCTAATTTATACTCTACGAAATGAAGACGTAGGGTTATATTATTTTAACAATCTGTGTTTAAAGGTGGGAAATTGAACATTTAATTTAATGTTGGGTGCCAACTGCATTACAAATAAAAAGTCTGATTTGTATCCATTTTCATAATGTCCACAAAATCCTGAATTGTATCCATTCTGAATGGTCTCCATTTAGACATTTTCTTAGACGAGCACCACAAATAAAAAGTATGAATTGTATTCACTAGAAAGATTTGTATTATACCCACAAAATCCTGAATTGTATCAATTTTATTTCGGCATTACTTGTCTGATAGATGGCAGTAGCAGAAACTATATCCTTAACTCAATCTTTGTTGACTAGAGAGCAGCACTTATCTTTAACTCATTTTTTCTTACTAGAGATAGAGAGCAGCACTATCACTATGTTAATATTTAAAAAAAAGAGAAATACTTATTATTGTTTCTTTTAAAAGAATAATAAAATGGTACTTTACAAATCATTGGAGTTTATTTATTCAAATTGACTGGCTTCATTAAACAACAACATTTCAAACTGCTAATTTATACTCTACGAAATGAAGACGTAGGGTTATATTATTTTAACAATCTGTGTTTAAAGGTGGGAAATTGAACATTTAATTTAATGTTGGGTGCCAACAAATATTCTGTTCCTGGCTGTGAAGATAAGACATGCCAACCACTTTTCTTTCGTTCATTAGAGAAGTCAAATAGTCCAGTCATCAATTATCAGACATGGTGGAGTTTAAAAACATTTCCATTTCCAGAAACATGAATAACCGCTTTGAGTACAAAATTTATAGGAAACCCACACACACTGATACAATTATTCCCAATGATTCTAACCACCCCTCCACTCATAAAAGAGCTGCCTTTAACAGCCTCATATACAAACTACTTCATATACCTTTAAATAAATATAATTACAAACTGGAACTTAGTATCATCAAACAGCTTGCCATTACTAATGGATACTCTCATTCTTTAGTGTACTGAATCCTTCAGAAACAAAAAGCTAAGTTAAAACGCACAACTACTCTTGTTCACTTCAATGCCACGCCTAATAGTAAACGGTAATGGATTAAATTCAACTATACTGGGAAAGAAATCCACAACATCTCCAATATCTTTAAAAAACACAAACTTAATATAACTTTTAGTACCAACAACAATATAAAAAAAATTATTAATAATTCCAATCTAAATAAAACCAGTCAATATAAAAAAAGTGGCATCTACCAACTCACCTGCCAATGCAATAATGTATACATAGGCAAAAGTGGGAGCCGAATTTCAACCAGGTTTTATGAACACATAAGTGATTTCAAATACGACAGAAACAAATCCAAATTCTCCGAACATCTCAAAATTTCTGGTCATTAACCCACCCCTATGCAAAATTGTATGAAACTACTCTACAGCTCTTCCAAAGGTACAACTATGAACACTGCTCAAAAAAAATTCATCCAAACCGCAATACTCAACAAAAAAACGTCCTTAACGAACAAACACAATTTGAAAATCAAACCCTAATCAACATTTTAAGAAAACTTCCCTAACACACCAGATTAAAATAACCTATTTTCCTGCCCTTCCATCGAGTAGTTAATGACCTGTTCGAGCCAGTGTCGAGAAGATTTGGACCTTCCGTTTTTCCTCATTCTCATTACTTTTTATTTTTCCTTTTTCACACTTAATAATTTACTTCATCTATCTATTTACAACTTATACTCTTACATCATGTCATATCTCACCTCCTTATTGTTGTTTCATCATCTATGACTTTCCATATGTTTTTAAACTATACACCTTAGTTTTCAATTACACAACCGTTCACGTTTTTAATTAGTTTTATTCTGGTATCATCTGGAGCAAATCACTCAGACAGTGTCTAATAGTAAATAAGATATTTCATTCTTCACATTGGTTAATTTTCATAGTTAATTCCCATCTTTTTTCCACTTTGTTTTTTCTTGTTGGCCAACGCCCAGTTACTTGGAACTTAACCTATTGCATTTTTTCTTTGATTTAGTCCTGATGATGACGCTGTAGAGTGCCGAAACATGTAACATTCCAAAATAAGGCCGTTTCTACGATGCTTGTAAAGGAGCATGGGAATTCAGATAAGAAATAGAATTCAATAACTTTCATTTATTTCAACATTTTGTCAACTTTACAGTTTATTTATTTTTCTAATTACTCCTTTAATTATATGACAACCAATTTTTGTTCTCCTAGTCATTGATATTCTGTCCATATGGTTTAGTTATGTTAAATTAATTTGATTGTGTTATATTTTTACTTGTTAATGTAGCGTGACCTGATTCGCCTTTTTAATGTGTTGTTTTAATTATATTTTATATCTAATCATATATGTAAAATCAATAAATATCCACTTTGACTAATCTATAGAGATATATTTGAATAAAGGTGTTTATATTTCACTAAAAAAAATTCTCAATACTATCTTTATCACAATTAATATTTCATATTGAATTCTATAATCATAGTTTAAACTACTTCCTTATTACAACTTTCACCATGTATTTCAAAAATCTATAAAGATTAAAAGCATACAATTACAAAAACAGTGTTTCTTTATTGCCATGATCTGTCTTAGATTTAAGTTACTTTAATCTTTGCTTAGAGTAAGTGATAGTTTTCTGTGTGCAAATAATATGGCGTCGTTAAAGTAGCTACTGCTGTCATTTGTCATAATAATAGTATTTAAATACAGGATTGCCAACAAGATGATACTAGGGTTATATATATAAAACTTTAATCTTTGTAAGTGATAGTTTTCTGTGTGCAAATAATATGGCGTAATATGAAATAAGACAAAACAATGAACAATTAGTCACTCGCCAAAGACTTGTGTGCACTTTATTGTGATATGTTAATCCTAGATACTGTCATGATTTTTTTTTATTCCTCTATGATGTTGTTTACCCTTCTTGCTATCATTGATATGCTTAAATAATATGTATCAACAAACTAACAAATTAGTTCTTGTAGTAATTCAAAGAATAATTACATCGCAAGAACTTATTTATTAGTTTGTTGATACATTTTATTTGTGCATAGCAACGGTAGCAAGAAGAGTAAACAACATCATAGAGGAATAAAAACAATCATGACAGTATCTAGGATTAACATATAATAAAGTGCACACAAGTCTTTGGCGAGTGATTAAATGTTCATTGTTTTGTCTTATTCCAACACTCCCCCTCACTCGTCAAAGTCGTTGTCCAAGCCCAAGAGCTTTCCTTCTTTCTAGCTCCCCATTGGCTTTATATTTATTCTTTAATACCATTCTACTATCTATCACATAGTCGCCATCTTCTCGATCTACAATTTCCCAAGTTTCATTTTTTAAGTGAGATTTTATTTCTTCTTTCATAGCCTTTTTGCCATGCTTCTCCATCACCTCCTTCTAATGCATCTTTAACATCACAATAGACTGACACATCATAATCTGACATCCAAATTGGAGGTTTCCTGTTGCGTTTTGGTCTTGAATGTACTTGATCTTCAGCTGGATCTTGCTCTTCTTGGTCTGAGAGTTCTACGAGGTCTTGAACTGGAACAGATGGAGTTGGAAGAGTTATTTCATCAACATTTTCTTCATTAATAACTTCTTTATTGTCCTCATTATGTTGATCATCTATTACTATAATGTTTTCTCCTCTTCTCTCCTTTGAGTCATAGAATTTTTTGTTCAAAACTCTGACATCTCTTGTGATTTTGATTTTCCTTTCGTTGGGCATCCATATTCTATAAGCTTTCGAGATTTCAGAGTATCCGACAAAAATCCCTTCATCTGCTCTGGAAGTAAACTTTCCTTTGCCAGGTTTTTTGTCCAAAACGAAGGTTTTGTTGCCAAATACATGAAGATGTCGAACCGATGGAACTCTTCCTACCCATTTCCGAAAAGGAGTTTCACCTTTAAGGGTCCTTGAGGGAGACCTATTACGCAGATAGTTTGCTGTGTGAATTGCCTCAGCCCAAAATGACGGGGGGACGTTTGACTCCAACATGAGACATCGGGCTTTATCAAGTAGGGTTCTATTCATCCTCTCAGATAACCCATTTTGTTGAGGGGTATATGGTGTAGACAGCCGCCTCTGAATTCCGCATTCTTTTAGAAAACTCTCAAAGTATTTGTTGCAGTATTCTGAGGTTTCATTATCAGATTGCAGAAATTTAATTTTGTTTTCTGTAAAATTCTCAACCTCGTTTTTATATGTTTTGAAAACTTCTAGAACTTCATTTTTATGTTTTAAAAAATAAACTCGGCTGTAGCGTGTTTTCTCATCCGTAAAGGTTACAAAATATCTTGAACCGCCAGGGGATTCAACACGCATGGGGCCACAAACATCCGAATGCACTATTTCCAAAACTTTGAGGTTTTCTGGAACTTCTCTTGTAGAAAAGGGAGCTCGGGTCAATTTTCCTTTAATGCATACCTCACAATCACTCAGCGTATCACCCTTTTTGAAATCTAAGCCTTCCAATGTTTCATTTTTGCACGCCAACCTTAAATCTACTTCATTTAAGTGAGCTAGTTTTTTATGCCATTTTTCTATTGCATGTTCTTCGTGCGCTTTATTTGTTACTTCTACAGACTTAGAATTAACATAATATAGCCCATTTGACTTCTTAGCTTCTAGTACTACATTGCCTTGAGGATCTGTTACTAATGCTTTGTTCTTTTTGAACAGGACATCGAACCCTTTATCAGTCACTTTAGATACTGATAGTAAATTTGTGGTCAGATTTGGTACAAATAATGTGTTAGGCAAATTAATTTTGTTCGAATCTTTCATTTCGATTTTAACTAGGCCAGTCCCAATAATAGAAGCTGTATGATTCTTAGATGCCAGTTTAAGAGTCCCATGTTCAGGGTTTTCAACAAAGTCCTGAAAACTGTCTTTATTTCCACACATATGAGAACTGCATCCGCTGTCAATGCACCATGATGAAATTTGAGACTCACCTGAATTAGAAGAAAGGCACTGTTCTTCCACTTTGAAAGTTGACTCCCCCTTTTTATTGTTGCTCCAACAGTTCACGGCCTTATGACCGATCCGTCCACATTTATGGCATTTATATTTAAATTGCGAGGTTGAGGGAACATTTGTAGGTTTTTGAAAATAATTTGAACGATCTTTGTTCTTTGATTTTTTTATATTTTTTCCGAAAAAAGCATCCTCCAAGGTCATACTATCATTTTTGCTTCTGGCTTCAAACTCTTCAATTATTTTGATTCTTAAGTCCTCTGGGGTAGGCAAGTTATCCCTGGACTCAATTGCTACCCTAAAATTTTCAAAGGATTTAGATAAGCTATAAAGCATCATTATGCTTAAAAGATCGGGATTTATACTGATTTCCAACTCTTCAAGCCTATCAACAGCGTCAGTGAATTTATTTAAATGATTACGGACGTCGTCACCCTCATTCATTTTCTGAAGGATCAATTGTTTCAATAAAGTGGCTTTTCTAGCGGGACCTTTACTTTGGTAAAGTTTTGATAATGTATCCCACACATCTTTTGAAAATTTACAGTTCTTAATATGTCTAAGTTCACTGGGCGATATAATTAAGGTAAGATCTGACCTTGCATTGAGATCTTGTTCCTTCCATTTCATTATATCAGCATCATTGGTTGTGGAGCATTTTTCTTGACCAGAAACATATTTCCATAATCCATTTCTTATCAAAACTGCTTGTGCTTGAAGCTTCCAAGTATCGTAGTTATCCTTTTTAAGTGGCTCGATACGATAGTTTACAAAATTTGCCATGACAAAAATTATTGTTTAACTAGCAGCGCGAACTAGAACACTTGGACATAAAATATAATGTTAATTAATTCTTTGCATTAGTTTGTCTTTCTAGAAGTAAATAAGTTCTGATTTATATAGGAAATAGAAAAGAAATGATTACAATAATCGAAAGTTGAAGAGTTGGTTTGACCTCACCCATGAATAGTTAGTCCATACTGAAACACCATCTTCATAAATTTTTTTCACTTCAAATTCTTCCACAATTTAAACGAGCATAAATATTATAGTGCTTGCTCACACACTTAGCTTCCCTTTTTTTGCTACTTTCACCTTAATCCACCACCTTTGAATCACTATAAAATAACTTGAATTGGGAGCTCCAACGATTTGGCCTCATGTTGGACCACCAACCAGGAAGAAGAACTCTCTACTCTTTTAAAAACCTTCCAATCTTCTAAATTTAAAAATGTTCTATTCTTACTTCCATGTCCAAAGAGAAAACAAAATATATATAAATGAAAATGAATTGCTGGCTATAGACTAGGGAGAAAATCAAAATTAAATATAGGTTCAATATAAATATTGAAATATAGCCAATTGAATGTGAATAATGTTTTTTTTATAAATAATTAAATGTCTATTTCCTTCTGTCAAAAATTGAACAGCCCGCTTGTTTTTTCTTCCTTTCTTCTTCTTTTTTCAAATCACGGGGTCCTCTACGCACTTGTTTGATAGCACTGCGCATACGTTAAAACAAACATGGTCGACATTCAAAATAAATACCTGAGTCAATCACACTTCTTAAAAGGATAATTAATATGCTTAATAAAAGGTAAGTGTTCTTCCTTAAATCAAAATTCCTTATTTAAATTAATTATTTAAAACAATGTTTTACGTTGTTCCTTCCGTCCTTTTTATTTATTTAATAGATGTAAATAGTATCATTAGTCAGGCCGGCCACCAGCTGGCGAACTTCGAAGATTTCACGGGAAAATAAATTGGAAATTGTTCACAAAAGTAGGAAAAAATAGGGAAATACAAGGTAGGAGGGCAAATAACATCACAAAGGCAAACTAGGGAGGCTCTAATGACCTTTCCCAATGTGTAGGGGGTGGCAACACATTCCTTTCCGCTCGCCCATAAGTAATTGGCCAATGAGCTCGGGTTTTCACAGCCCAGGTCATGCTGTTCCTGTGAAGCAAGCTAAGCACTGTGCCAACTATTGAAAAAAGATTCAAGATCACAATGTTTATTTATTAAGATAATTTTGTATAGTTTAAGTAAAATACATAAAATAAATATATAATTAATTGTAAAATAATAGTTAATATACGTAACAAGCTTTAAATTATACACTAATTAAATACGTTGATTTATGTCACATGTATTATCATATATTTGGCAAACACATTTACCCATTCTTTAAAATGTAGGCATTTCAGTTCTGATCGAGTGGGGGAGGGGGTAGGGGTGGTAAGGCGGGTGACAAGGCTACTTTAATCGCTGTTGATGGTAGTTCTTGTTTTTCTTTAGTAAAAAGGATAGTGAAGTTTTAATAGTGTTCTTTTAGTTTTACAGTAACGACTTATTGGTCATTGTAATTTTATATAATTATACATCAAAGAATTCCAAAAGTCAAGAGTGTAAGTTCACTATTTCAAGATGATTTAGAAGGAAAAGGTAAAATAAAATATATTCTTATAATTTACTTAATCAGTGGCCCACCTAGCCATTTACTTTGGGGGAAGGCATTCAATCAAGGCTGTAGCAAGAATTACATTTTGATGGAGAGAGCGGGTTTGGGGTTGCACAGCCCCCTAAGCCCTGAAAGCTGAGAATATTTATGGATATTAAATCCTTTTATAAATAATTTTGAGTAGTATTATAGTAATTAAGTAATTTAAATAATACAAATGGTATCGAAGCTATTGTTTGTATGTTTTTTCAATTGTTAATTTTGTGTTTAACGATAAACATTTTGAATATTAGGCTTAAGCCTGAAGTCTGGTTTTAAAATGCAGCATCTATATTCGACACATTTTCAATGCTAGTTATACTCAATATTATTTAAATTTCTGTTAACATTATTTGTGGTGTTGGGGTAAGAAGGGGAAGGGGGTCAATAACCTGTTTTCCCCTTTCCCTCTTGGGTGCACCCCTGCTTACACAAAAAATTATGTGTAAATATCTTAGCAATAAATCAATGACGTAGCGATAAAGTATTAATAGTCCGAAATAATCTCCCCTATGTAAGACAGAGTTTACGCATCTAAATAGCTTCTGGAGCATATATTCTCAAGTTGAAAGACTCGTTGGTTTCCAAGCAGCATTGTGTGAGATAAGTTAGGCTTTATAAAATAGTTTTAATTGCAACGTGAGTTGGACAATCCACCTGAATCCCTCTCACCAACATCTGATGAACGATTGATCGATGTATCACTTCATTTTACTCTCATTATGATTGTTTGCATTGAGTATTGCTGTGTGCTTTAAATAACACTAGGTTAATTGAATAGGATTTGTCTCTCATGCATTCAGAAATGTGCCCATACCACTCTTAGCCCCGACATTAATATTTACTTAAATTTATAACCATGTAGATATCATTACAATTTGAGGACCACTTATGTGGTCTAGTGGTCATAGGTTCTGGCTACGGACCCAGAGGTCCCGGGATTGACTCCCGGTGCGTCCAGATTATCTGGAAAGCAGTGGGTCTGGAACGGGTTAGATTCAACCTTGAGTGGATAAATTAGAAGCTACTTGAACAAAGTAGTAGTGGCTCCGGTATAGAAAGCCGAGCTTAATGGCTGGAGTCATCGTTGTGCAGACCACATGACACACTCTATCCGCAAGAATTGTCACTTTTTCGCCAAACAGTCTGATAGCCACTCGGTAGGTATAGCCTGAATGCAGGCTGACACTATGGAGTTACTTTTATTACCTTTTGAGTGGATGATAATCATCGTTATGGATAGATAAAAGAAAAGAGAATATGGGAGTGGAAGAAGGGAGACGGGGTGGGGGCTAAAAATTTCCTAAGATAGCATACAGTTAAAGGGAAATAATAAATGTTCGAAAACCACTGTTCTATATGAACACATCTTCAAATATATCCCTTGAAATAATCCCTTGACGTTCTTGGACAACGCTGGTTGAGGGTCCTCGGCCCCCAAGTCTCCGTTGCAACTTTTAGAGTACAGCATACCTATTAGTTTTTCTCAGAATACGCCACTTCTCAAATATGAAAGGTGTAGGCCTATATGGGCTTATAATAAACAAAATTATAAACCAGCCAGATCTGGGTAAATCTAGCTCTATCCAGTCAACCTAATCACATCCTTAAGATAGTTTTATCCATTACACTTCTTTAAACCCGATTCGTATATTGAGATAATTCTATCCAGTAGGTCTCATTAGACACTTCAGGTAATTCTATCCAATTTACCTAAATACATCCTTAAGATAGTTATATCCCGTATATCTCATTATACCCTATTTCTATCTTTATATAGTTATAGCCAGTATACCTCATTGCGCTCTAGATAGTTCTATTTCGTTCATCTCATTAGGCCCTTGAGCTAGTTCTATTCAATTAATCCTTTAGATAGTTCTATCCAGTTCGTCTAATAAGATCCTTGAGCTAGTTATATCCAGTATATCCTTTAGATAGTTCTATTTCGTTCATCTTATTAGGCCCTTGAGCTAGTTCTATTCAATTAATCCTTAAATAGTTCTATCCAGTTCTATCCTCAGCAGGGAATCAAACTTGGGATCTTTAATTCAGCTGCCAGGAGCTATATGACGTGGCTGGTTATGAAACTTACACAATAGAAGCATCTGGGTAATACAGATAACACACACACATACACACACAGAGATTTCAACAGAAACAAACAAAACATTCTTCTCATGTTTTATCAGATGAGGGTGGCTGTCGACCTTGATAGAGATTTATGTTACATGGAGACGCGTTACAGATGTCTCGCAAGAGCTTATATGATTTTCCCCGAAATTTAGGCGGCAATTAGGAGTAATTTAGAAAACATTCCTGCATTGTAAGAAAAACATGATTTTAGTATATTAATTATATATATGTGTGTGTATTTTTTACATAATTCACGTATTTGCTTTAAAGTTGAGAGTAGAAGGCACGGCACAACCATTCACGTAATAAAATCCATTCCTCATGAACTTCTGATTTAGTATTAGTATAATGCCACAACTGTGAGACTTAAACATATCCTGGGTTCGGACTTCAGCCGTATAGCAATGTTTTGTATTCGAATGAAAAGCAAACCTTTTGATTCAACAGAAATGAGACAAGGATATCGCTTTGATTTTATTAAACAGCCCGCAGACAGAGGTAAGATGTATAGTCTAGTCTATGATCTTGAAATATCGATTAGGAATAGATAAGTAAAAAGACATTTCACTACTACACTGGAGAAGGTAATTTTTTGTGCTCATTCGTACCTTACAGGTTCCCCTACAGATCGTACCTGGCTGGACAAAGGCACCAATCTCATCTGTCTACCTCGTTGGTAGCGGTTGGAAGTTGGAATTTTTTGCAGCATTAGTGACTAATTTATTAGTATAGTCATAAGTTTTCTCTTTTCGAGATAGTAAAGATATGTTCATGCTGTACCCATAATTGTATTTATTTTCAAGCGTACACGGTCCACCTATCATCATACTCAGCATGTAATAAATGTGTTTACTCCCCCGCGTCCAGCTATCAATATACGAGTCGAGTGTAAGTTCAATCCATATGTATAACGTACCACGCCCAGTTATCAAAATATTCAGTATCTAGACCAGACACATATAGACATCGAAGGTAAAATCAGTTTAAAATTATTATTTTTTCTTCGATAAGAAAAGTATTGTTTCCAAAGTTATTCGATCAAGTGTCCTACTGGCTGAAAAAAAAGTATATCTATAGAGTGAACAAACCAAAATATTTCATCCAAAAACAGTAATGTCTTTCCATATAAAACATGAGTATGATGTATTTTCTATCCTATCTAAACAAGGGAAGTGTTATGCGTTTTCTTTTACATCAAAGAAAGGTACAAATTTAGGTCAGCCTTAAATCTGTGCTGATTGGCTGATTTTTCCTCTCTTTCCCTAACCTTGACCTAGTTTTGTGGAAGAATAATGGTTTGGTGCACTTATTTTAAAATAATGAGGGCATTAATACCACTGGCAACTCTCGAGCTTCACATGGATACATGACTTCAGCTTTATTATGGTAGTGTACGTCAAGCAGCCTTGTTGTGTCAGCACAGAGGCACAGACGTAAAGTAAGCTGATATACTCCATGAGTCAACAAATTGGACCTGGGGTTTGATAGTTTCGTTGGCTGGTCACTGTTAAAGAATCAGAGTAGCAAGGGCTAGGATATGTTGATTAGCTTGCAAAAAAGAGCAATACATTCTGCAGTAGAGTTCCCTTCGATTACACTTCTGGCTGGATATCCGTTAATTACGTCCGTGGTTGGTCCATTAATTTTGAAAAATTCAAGTTTTTATGATTGCAATCGTTTGTTCTTCGTAAAATGTATTTTTATGTATTTTTTTTATTAATGAGCTATCAGGGTGGCAAAATTCAATTTTTACTTTTTTCGAAACTAGTTCTAGGCCCAACTTTTTAAAATAAAAATTTGAAAATTGAGATTTAGTATCTTTAATATTATACCTATTGAATAAAGTTAGGATTTTGCCGTTTTTAGAAGCATACTCTATATACATATGCTTAAAGTTCCCTTAAAATCAACACAATTCAGCAATTGTTTATTAATGCTAATTCATCTACACATATTAAATATTAGTATTCATACGATTTATAGATGTGTATACTTAAGGTTCTGCCTACCCTCTCTGGCGGTGTATTGAGCTTTCAGCTCTCAAAATAGATGGTGTTGCTAACGTTATACAAACTGGTGAATTCTAGCCATAAGGTTGGCAGCATTACTGGTTTGTTTAAGGCTGAGCCTGCCCATAAATGCACGGTTATAAACAAAAAAAGTTTTAAAAAATATCTAATAATTCAACATTGTTGTTTTTAATTTATTTTAGTAACATATCTGGGCATTTTTCATAATTATTATGGAATTTTCAAACCATGCTAAAATAGTTATTGAAATATTTTCGTTAAAATGTTTCCATGTCAATGCATTTTAAATGGGAAAATAAAAATTATTAATAGATTTATTTATTTTATTTGTACAATTAAGCTAGAGCATTTATAACATATTATTTAATGAATAATTTCTTTTTCTTTTTAAACGTATTTTTAAATTTGAGTTAGCTTCAATAATCACGACGATATTGAGCTCTAACGACTCGAAAGTCGACACTTTAGTAAGAATGCATAGTTTTAAAAACAACTTTTCCTTCTCCAAATAGTTATCTTAGTTGATAATAGGTGCCGTTAGTATGATCATTACCCATTTTCCAGCTAGTATCGTTTTGCAAGCGTTGGCTAACCTGCTGTATCAAAATTTAGGTGGCAATGGAGGGTTAAGCTAATTAATTTCTGTGACCTTCTTGAGTCAAAGAAACATTAATAACATGAGCATTGGGATAAAAAGGGTCAATGTCCAATTACGAAAATTTGCGTAGTTAATTATAAACATCTTAATATATTCAGTATCTAAAATACTCACAAAGTCTTAACTGCTGTGTGAATAAATATAGTTGGTCCCTACTTACTTCAATGAGAGTATTACTCTAGTGATACATTATTTTCAAAGAAAAAACCACATGCTTCTCCATATACAAAGTTTTGTAACATTAGACCTTATTTACCTGAGGCAGTAAAACATGTAAAATTCTTCACTAGTATCCTACATTCTTTCGCGGGTTTTTTCATTCTTGAGCATTACACGTTGTAATAATAAGTGTTAATATTCAGAGTATATTAAAATTACTGTACATTGAATTTTTAATCCACAATTATGATAAATAAAAATAGACATTTCTCCTCGTATCAAACATAGTTATTTTAAATAAAATTTGGTGTAAATGTACTTTGGAGACGTTCTCAGTATGTTTTTATGTACTATATTTATTTTACGTTCTAGGATTTAACTTTGGAATAAGTTATTTTTCTAAAAATTAATGAACGAAGTTTTTGGTACTCAAAGTGTGAATATGTTAATTTTATTTTATTAGCTTGTTAAACGTGATTACTTTAAATTTAATTTGAATCTTTTGCATTCTCGCAGTTTTGTGCGCTATTTTCAGAATAAATGTATCGAATCCCGAACAATAAGTACGCACGATGATTATTTTTATATAATTAATAAAATGTGAGTATTTTTGATTTCGAACAAGATCCAATGGATTGTATATATTTCGAGGTTGAAAAGTATTTACACAATATTATTTTATATCCTTGTGAATAACAAGTTTGTGAAGCATGGGTCGATGGAAGATAGGGCGCACAAAGTAACTCAAAGATATCATTGATTATTTAACTGCTTGTCGTAAAGGGCAAGTTTTGTTTAATGGTATCATATCACTGGCGTTTAGACTATCTGTATTTACTAATTAAAGTACAACGGATGAGTATCGATACTATTTTATTTATTGTAGAAGTAATATCAAAATTAAGATAAAAATAAATATTTCTGTATAACAATGTAGCGATTATTCTGATGTTTCAAATACTTTTCCTAAAAAAGCTCTTAGCTGAAAGTAAATGTTACTAACACTCTGTAACGCACTTATAGTATGTTCAAAATCTCTTGTGTCTGTAGTTCGTATCACGCTAGTACTAAGTAATTTCGACCTTACAGGTAATCGAACTAGCAAAGTTACTAGAGCTGATTAATTTACGAAATCATTGCTCAGTCATAGTGCTTTATCATTCTTGACTACGACATTAAGTCGATAAGTAAAACATATTTAAAACTATTAAAGTTAATGAACTTTAGTGTTCCCAATGCCACAAAGTAAGTAAGTAGTTGATACCCAACAGCCTCTGGGGTATAGTGGTCAGATTTACTGGCTTCAGGTCCCAAAGTTCCGGGTTCGATCCCCACTGCCTCCAATTCTGTCTGCGAAGCAGTGGGTCTGAAACGGAACCAAAATAAACCTCGTGTAGGACAAATGAGGAGCTACTTGAATGAATAAGTAGCGCTTCAGTCTAGAAAACTGAGATAGAAGGCTGGAGGGTTCATTATGCTGATCACATGACACCCTCAAGCTGAAAATGTTGGCTCTATCTTCGCCAACATACGGCGGCCTCTCGATTGATATAGCCTTCTTGCAGGCAGACTACACCGTATTAAATAACAGATACCTCACTTCAGTGGCCGAGTGGTCTAAGGCGTCACTCCAGTGTTAAATTGGCCTGCTGATAGCGAAGTGCTTGGGGTTCAAATCCTGGTCTGGTCTACTGAAGGTAGTTTTTCCTAAATTGTTTCCCCATCTTCTTACATAAAAATGCTTGTAGGTAACCTCTCAAATGCTTCCTTCCTCATTAATACCCGATTAGATTATCATATATGCGTATAACATGAACAGGTAGTATGTCGCGGTGATATCATTAATAAAAATAACAGATATATTTATAGTCAAATTGTTATAGTCTTCAAAATGAAACTGCTTTTTAAATATTTTATTGCCTCTTTAGCCTTTAAAGTTTAAAAATTAATGAAGTGCAGTGGCCAAATTTAGCACATTAAATTTTAGTTAATTTTTTATTTTAAATAAATGGTACGACAAAATCGTAAGCTACATTTTCTCTCGTATAGGTTATTTATTATAGTTAGTGACAAAATCTTCAAAAATGAGTTATCTCTAATTTTACCTTAAATAATTTTTTCTCTGATAAATAAGTATACAGTACTATTTATCACTACCCTCCCCAGATATTTATTTGAAAAAAATAGTTCAAGACTTTTTTAAAAAAGGTGATTTATAAAGCAATGACCTGAGTTCGTTTCTACTCTGCTAAATAACACGACCCGGCTGCTAGGCCTTGTATCTATGGCTCATAGTTTTTATTGCAAGGGGGCCATCTTTAAATTACGTAAGGCTTTTTTTACATGATTTTAGATCCTCTCTCCCTCCCTCACGTAGGCTCCCTCCCACCTCTCTAGCTTACGTAATTTTTAAAGATTTGGTAGGTCGTGATATTTTAATAGTTTAGTTATTTTTATACATGGGGATTGGTAATATCCCCCTTTGGTGGCCACATGGTCTAAGGCGTCACTCTCGAAATAGACTAGTCTGCCGATGACTGGGAGATCGTGGCTCAATCATGATCGGGTGATATTTCCTAAATATTTTCCTCTCTCTCTCTCCACGCGAATGCGGGTAAACTTCCTCTAAAGTGAAACGTATTTATCCCTAAATCATTGGCGTAATTAGTTCATACCTAAACAGGCAGAATTAATTAATGAAATGTACCCACATTTTCGTGGGAGAGTAGAATGAAACGATTGAATAAGATCTCCCCAAAATACCCTCAGCAGGGATTTGAACCCCCAGACAGAAGCGTCTAGCTGGCTGGGATAGATAGGCTAATTTTTCTGCTCGAGAGTGTGATTGTATCTTGACGTTTTATCTCCCCAATTTTAGTCCAACTTGGTCGCCTACACACTTTACGGCTTGCACTACACTTCTTATCTTTATCAGTTCTAGGAAAAGTCTGCTTGCGGCCTTTACTGATACCGGTCGTGGTCAGCCAGCCTCCCAATTGTCTCTCTGCCAACCTCAAATAAATATATAAATAATATTGGCCTAAATTAGTGTGGTTAACTATTACATTAATATATTACCACCTGTTATCATTACAGTCATCCAAAGTGATAGATGTCAGCTGTTGGCGTAGTGATATATTAGGGATTACTTCTAGTAACATTTCGAGCTGCCATCCAGGTAAACTTAGCTCGTGAATGACTTATAGTAAGAAGTGTAATGCAGGACTGTAAAGTGTGTAGGCGACCAAGTTGGACTAAACGTGGGGCGATAAAACGTCAAGATACAATCATACTCTCGAGCAGAAAAATTAGCTTATCCATCCCAACCAGTTATTCTGCCAACCTGATGGCTGGAATCCACCAGTTTGTATAACGTTAGCAACGCCATCTTTTTGAGAGCTGAAAGCTCCACCAGAGAATGTTGGCAGGGCCTTAACAGCATGGTCCAAGAGATCTGGATGGTTATGTAAAAATATATATTTTAGCTATAATTTCATTTATTCTACACGAACATGTGATAGTCAACATATTTTGTAAGATAGGTCTTAATTACTTTATTAGTCAACAATTGGTAGCTCTTTCTTCACCAGCTACTCTTTTTAGGAGTGAATGTGAAATTCTAAAGGAATGTAACTTAGCTATTCAAAGTCAAAACTATTTTTAAAGTATTTTATCTATTTTACTATCTTATTTCACTCACATCATTTTACCACTTGGAAGTTGTTTCTAAGCCGGATATGGAGATTTTGGACATTGTGGCACGTCGGCCAAGAAATACCCATGATGCCAGGATCTTCAGCAACAGTCGAATGAAGACTCGACTGGAGACTCGTCAAGTGAGGGGCAATTTTCTTGGAGATAGTTGATATATACAATTAGATTGATTACCTCTACACTCCAGTACCGGACCCACAGACTCCAAAGAGTGGAGGGGTTCAACACTGCACAAAAGCAGACAAGGAAAGTGGGGGAGTGTTTGCTCGGGGTATGGGAACGTAGAAATGCATGCCTAGGACAAAAGCTGATAAATTAACTTGCTCACTTCCACCAAAGTCATCATTGCGTGTGTTGTGTTACACAACATCGCCATCCGACACCGTGAGCTCCCACCCGAGGCTCTTGAACGACCCATTGAACAAATTCCTGTACGGAATGTGCGTCCCAACGAGCAGGGCCGCTTTCATACAGCGCCACTTCAGCTATGAACATATATCTTTTGTCAATGTGAGGAATGCCAGGCCTCCACCGTGGTTCGGATCCTACGTTAAACTGTAGGTCCTCCATTTCATCTCACAATCACCCTACCATTAGACAGCCCAAGTGCATATAACCCGAACGGGTAGTAAGACGCGGTGCTAATAATAATATAATAATAACAACATTGATCTTGTCTTATATTGTCAACTGTTTTGTTTGTCCGTCGTCAGTTTTATGTGTAGTTAGAATATGGAAATATGCCTCCTGGGTAAATAGCCATGTAAAATATAGGATAAACGCATCTTGCACATTACCACAGGGCCCACGCTCTATGGTAATGCGGAAAGCTGTGTCAAGTCTTACTCCTATCACAGGTGTTAAATTCAATCACAAAGGAGGGGGTGTTATTGCTAAAAAAAAAATGGTTAAAACAATTAAATTAAGAAAAAAATATATTAAGAAATATCTCACCATTGTTATTATTATTTTAAGGGGGTAACCCCCACGCTCCCCAGGTTTGCCTGAATTCAACACTTCATTGATTGATCTTATTACATTGTTTAGTTTAGGACTTTTCATTGGCTACTAAAGATATTAACATGGAATATATTTGTTTCATTACTTAAATATATGTGGCTTATGCGCATAGTTTAAAAAATGCGTTAACTTTTATACTAGTGTATACCCAAATCTATTACATATAATGTAAGCTTATTTATTTATCAGAGAAAGATTAATTCCTTTTTTCGTGTTGAGTTTGTCCTGGACAGATATTATGAAACATAGAAGCATCGGACTATTATTTAGCCCAATAGAAGCATTATCAACATTGAGAAGGCATGTTTGAATAAAAACTTCAAATAAAAGTGTGTTGTAGAAATGTGTTTTATTCACTAGGATATCCAACTAATATTTTAACAAATGGCATAAGGATGGGGAAGGTAGAATTTAAAGGCAGTTACCTATATTAGCATGAAAATTGTGAAGACAATTATTTAGGAAAAACCACCCTCAGTACACCTAACCAAGATTCAAATATCAATAGTTCTTCCACAGCAGTATTATCCAATGAACACATTAGACCATGCGGCCACTGATATAAATATCCATGTTATAAAACTTTTTCTACGATCCAATGTACATAGGAAGAACCTTATCTGACAGCTATACATATTAATAGATTGAATTTAATATTCTCTTGTGTCAAGTCGTGATATGCAGTTGTAACCAATGCTAAAAAATAACACAGTATTGGTAGTAATTTATTATCAATGTTTACCACTCTTCTTATGACAACTGGAGTTTATATAACATTAATCAATCAAAGCACTTGCTTTGTATGCATTCATTTCAATTCTCAACCTACTACCTGTCCAAAGAAAGCACAATGTGTGGATTTGGTAACACATTTAATTCCCGATATGGTCATTGATGTTTTATTGATAAAATATCGAATGGGGATTTTATGTTGTTCTAAATCGTGCGCTGATAAGAGTATGACTGACAAATGAACTGTATGGGGAAAAAGATGTATTAAAATAACATGTTAAACAGAACAATCAATATTGTGTATTATATCTGAATATAAAGAAAAGGAGCAACTAAAAGAATAACAGGACTCAACTACTTAAAGCCCGTATCACATGACACTAGCTCGTACTAGAAATCAAGTGTGCTAGCTAGCGACTAGATATCTGTATACTAGCTAGTATAATAGAAACAGGACTAGAGTATTCACACGCTGCTAGTTTGGTACTAGGTTCTAGTGCAAATATTTATGGAACTTCAGAGATTAATTTCGGGTGCAACAGCTGCATTAATTGCTAATAAAGATATTGAAAAATATGAGAGGGAGCCTAAGAAAAAGAATATGGACACGGGAC
>CABFVX010002959.1:85374-98317 GCA_902151425.1 Timema shepardi | reverse complement strand
GTAGCCTCAGGTTGGCTATTTATAGTTCCTTGCAGGTATCTATCTACATTCCTCTCACACAGTAGCCTCAGGTTGGCTATTTATAGATTATTGCAGGTATCCATCTACATTTCTCACACACAGTATCCTCAGGTTGGTTATTTATAGTTTCTTGCCGGTATCTATCTATACCCTAATTTTTATTGGAAGAACAGTAGAGAAATTCACACCTATTTCTTTGCGGCCAACACTGATAACATATTGCACTTTATTTGTGTTATTTTATAGGTATTGAAGATATCTATAAAAAGTGACAGCTGCAGATAACATTGCTTGATGTATGAATATATTAACATTGTTTTAGTAACTTTAGTAACTAACTTCTACTGTTCTTCCTACAAAAATCATACTATATATTCATCTCGCCTCAGGTTGGCTATTTATAGTTTCTTGCAGGTTTCTATCTACATTACTCTCACAATTTCACCCTCTCACAACTTATATCTTCAATAATGGCTTATGCTACTGGTATATAATATTTAGTGTTTCAATATATGACGGATTTTAAAAACTGGCAACGAACAACTTTAACATTTTTTTTTTTATTGAATGACGTTGAACTGTTGACTTTTAAGAAATATTTAAAAAGGCTTTGTTTTAGTTTTATACATTCAAATATTTATCAAATCATATTATTATTAACTTTATCGAATTTTATGTTTAGTTTACCTATAATATTAAATAAACTTTACTTACCAGCAGATACTGTTTCCTAAAACGCGTTTCTGAGAGTATTTTTTTACCATTAAGTATGACTTAGCGGAGTAACCCCCTTCATTCTTAATCTACTACACTCCCTTATCATGTGATTATGGGTACAGTAAAGCAAACATGTTTAGTTAGTTGAATGTTATTCTTTATGTGAATCTTCAGCACATGTTAATCAAATTAGAGACTCACATTGGTGAACACGTGGACAATATTACCATTCTCGAGTAGTCTGGTTTTTCCAGTTGTCAGGTATTAAACCTCCAGCAGGTTTTATTACTGAGTTGTTTCTCTCTGTATCCTCCAAATGGATGCGGATATGCTTGATCTAAATACTCATCTCTTCTCCATTAATAGTGTAACTATGAAACTCGTATTGTCAGATGAGAAGCACGCAAATAAATGCTAAAAGACTAAGTAACGTTTCGATTTAGTTTTGCGGACGTTGTCAAGTCTAGACTGTCGATAAAATACACTATTTTTGCCATTTCACTAAAAATATTCTGAATAAACTCAACCAAAACTTTTATTTATTTAATTAGCCATCCGAGTTATATGCTTATTTATTAATTACGCTAATATGTAAGAGATGAGGGAGGTAATACATAAAGCAAGTGTACCCACATTTGCGTAAAGAGAGATTTGAAAACTATTTAGGAAAGGCGCACTTCAGCTCACTCTGCCTGGGTTCCAACCCAATGTAACATTTAGTTTGCGCGCCCTCTAGATCTTATCCAACAGAGTTCTCGCTCAAATCTTCACAGCTCTGTGTTTAAGTGTGCGTGTTTCTCGCACTTACCAAACAGGGCCTTATATGCTGGCCTCTCAATCGACCTACTTGGCTTTGAGTTTCCAGTCGATCTCTTGCGATTACCCTCTTTCTTTGTGCCAGGTTTGTTCTTGGCGAGGAGGAGAAATAATCTCCATTGTTTCGTTTCCGCGAGATTTGTCAAGTGGGAAGATGGTGGAAGGGGTAGGAGTAAAGTCAAGATTGGGGGAAGGGAGGTATTGCACTTCTGCACGCCAATATAAACACATTCACTTCCTAGCAGGGGGTAGTTTCTTCTTATTTCAGCGGGAGTTCTACTGGGGGAGGAAAAAGGGTGGAATTGTACGTCAACCAAGAGAAAAAAATATGTAGGAAACCCTCTTCCGAATACATATTCAATCCCAAGAATTTCATCCCTGTGTTTGTTTATAAAAGAATATATTTATTAATTTATTATTAAATATCTCAAACTCTTTGATGCGAAATAATTGAAGGCTAATAAACTGAGTTTCTGCGCAACCTTGAAAACTTTATTTTCCTTGACAACTTCCTCCGTTATAAAATCTTTTGGTATACATTTTGAAGTATAGCGTAAACGTAACAAAGTGTAGGCATTTTTTAGTTACAAAAGCAAATATAAATATTGTATAAAGTATCTCCATAAGTGCAATCATGTTTTGCAGCTTTCATTTTCATTATTACAGTATCGATGTCAATGCAACAATAATATTTATATTAAGGATGGTACCTTAGAATTTTCCAATTATTCCGATCTTTTAAAAGCTCATGATTCGAGGGTTTAAAAAATATTCAATACTTATCTAAAATGTAAATCTGATTTTTAAAAGAGTTATAGTGAAGCTTACTTAAGTTTGATTCAAAATTAATTCCTAGACAAACCGAACAACCAAACCTCGGAATATAAGAAAACCCATCTATACCAGTGAGAAAGAGAGTCAATCTTTTATGTTTGCAATGTTTACTAGGATTCAAATTTGGACTCGAGATTCTTCTCTTTAGAGAGAAATATTGGATTTGAACCGTCTATAATTTATAAAGTTAAATTCCACATTGTTGGCAGCCAAATATTACTTTTGATGAATTCTTAAACTCTTATTGTACCACAATCATTTGTTTAACACCTTATTTAAGTTGACAGCTTATCTACCTAATGAGCCAAGAGTTCCGAGATCAATTCCCGGCATGACTGAAAAATGTATAATCTTTTCAATGTAGACATCCCCTTTCATGGTGATTAATTAACGCTCACGCTCTGGATGTTGTGTCTGTTCTAGATTTAAGTTGGTTTTAAAGTCATAAGTTGTTGATATATTCAGTTGGTTCAGAAATTGCAAGCTCTCAAATATTATTTGAAATAAAAATTAAAAACTACAATCACAGAATATATTATAATATTAGGGTTTGACCGTGGCTTCGCTCTCATTTGAGTTTGGTTGATTAACTTTTTTCCTCCATCGAATCATCTAAACTACCAGAAACACCATTTCACACACATATGAAGCAAGGAAATGTTTTATATGTTGACAATGCCACCCACACATACTGTAGTAAGGGACCAAAATCATTTATTTACATTTTTGCAGTTCTTGCATCAAGGTTTACTTGCTTACGTGAAGCCATTGTTTCAATGAACACCAAAATAAACAATTAAACATTTTTCAGGGCATTGTTATAATGAACACCAAAATAAATAGTGTTTTAAGTTTTAGCATCCTTGTATCAAGATAATCTCCCGTGGAGGCATAGTTGCAATGAACACAAAAATAATAGTTTAGAAGAAACAAAACTAAATAAGCTAAATTTACATTCACAACCATAGAATAACGGAAAAATCTCCTAAATTTAATACTAAAATCCAAGCACACTAACAATGTCTCACTTATGTGGCGGTATTATTGAATTAAACACCAAAAATAATTCAAATTTCACAATCTAAGAAACAAAAATAAAGTAAACGGAGAGAAGAACTTTATAGTGAGCGCCTTATCACACCAAACAAAATTTGAATTTTGGTTTATTACCAAACAATAAGAAAGAATATTATTCGCAGTGCCAACGCATTCAACACAATCGATCTTTTTAGATGCTAGAAAAGAATGACTCAGTGCTTTATGAGCGTACGAAGATTACCGGAGAAACACGAATTTCTCTTCACCTCCCCTCCTTCACCATCACCTACCCTTTAACCCCACCTCTCGCTGGTAGAATTGGGTGTCATTCTTTGTATCCGCGACGTATGTTCACTGCTTACACCCGGTTTATTTACACTGCTTCGTTAGCTTACGCTGCCCCCGGGGAAAGATAAGGAGTGTCGCAGAAAAAGTATCATTTCAATACGAGTACTTTTTGAGTTTATAGGCAACAAATAATCAGAAAAAGTTTTAAACATTAAGACTAAAACGACACTTGAACTTGATTTCAAACCTTTATCTTCGACTTTCATCCAAATACCCTACCATAGTACTGCATATATAGGTTCTCAGATCCATGTCCAGGTGTCATATTTTAACCTTGTTTCATCAAAAGCGTTTGGAAAATAAGGATATACTTGTAACTAAAGTTTATCAGCTATAGGCCTGAATATGGAGCATGGAAAAGATTAAATAAACTATGATGATATTAATCAGGAATGATTGAAATATTTTTTCTTAGCTGGGCGATGTACATATTTGATTAAGTATTTACTTTTTAAACAAAACTAAGCAGGATCCTTAGTTAAATTTATCGCAAATCTTGTTCTAAATTTTCTCTGTATAGCGTATAGCTTTAAATAAATTTCATAAGATATTTTCCCCCGTGTGAACGTAAAATTGACACGGATAGTACCATGTATTTTCATCTGTTCTATTTCCTGCATGCAGTGAGTATACATCTCCTTTTGTTACTCACACAGCAGACAAATTGAACATAACGTAACATCAAGTAAAACCGATATTCTTTTATTATTTTCTTTTCAAGTAGAATTCTCTCATTATCTTTCCCCCCTGTTTGTGTGCTCTTGGATGAGGGACAAGTGTGGTTGAGGGGGTTGGGGGTGGGTTTCTACGTGGGTGGAGCAACAAGTCAGAGGAATGACGTCACACTGGCAATTTGAAAACATTCGAGAGCAAACAAAGGGAAGGTGGAAAAAGACCGGAGACAGAAGAGGAAAAACTTGTTCCATAGATCAAAAAACTGTTACCCCTCTCTTCCATTTTGCTTGTGAACATTTTCTAGCAGCCAAAGAGTAGGCGGAAGAAAGACTGTTCTTGTTTAACACTTGTTTTCAGTATTTCCTGAACAAGCCAAATTATTGTAAAATTCTCGTGAAACTATGCTAGGCTAGAAGTGTGTATTAAACTTAAAAGGGGTTCGAATCTATAATATTCTTCTTTATTAGTTTTTCAGAGCATGGGTTTCTTGCGGAAAGCAATGATTGTAGAACACGCAGAAATTAAAGGGGTATGGAATTGGGCCTACCTAGCTAGCGAACATATGGCCAACCAGATGTTGTGCTCAGCTTAAATATTTACCAAACCTTTACTATTATAATAGTTTGTTTACTGGAAAGAACACAAAACTGTTTTATACTACTATCTACATATCACTTAATGTATGGTTGAAAAGTCCAAAAAGAAGCGTAGAATGTATCTCTGTGAATTGAAGGATGTCATTTAATAAGGGGGCTACAACGCAAATTGTGTTGCCATTTATATTCTATCCCCCCCCCTCCCTGTTTGCTCTCCTAATACCATACTGCACCACACAGGAACTATATAAATCCACATGATTTCTGGCGTTTATGGATTCTAGCACCGTAAAGCCAGTATTTTTGAAGTTTTTAAAATTTTTGACAAGATAAATAAAATATTGCTTCAGCAGATGCGTTCAGTTCGATAAAGTAATCTCAACAATTCTAGTCAAGGGAATGCTGCAATTGGATGATAACTTTTCCTCTTGATTTAAAAGGTTTCTCATTAAATCCAATGATGCTCAAGACAACTGTTGAACTGTGTAATATTTTATTTATTTTGGTTAAAATATTTGCCTTAACTCTCGATCATTTCAATACCACCTTAAGAAGATCTGTTGAGGGGTATAATTTATTAGAATCTACTTGCATGTAGTAATTCCATCGTTGAATGTTTACAAGTCAAAGAGTGACAAAGCCAGTGAATTAAACTGATAGTTTTTACTCTGTCCACCATGATCGATGGTGTTTTCATTCCTGGTAAACGTGATTTTGATGAACCTCCAGTTAAAAATTATTGAAAATTTCAAAAAATTATTTCTTATTCTTCCTTCCAGCGGGTGATTTTTTCCGAGCAAAAAGGCTATATTATTTGTCTGATAGACCAGTGCTTTTGAGCAGTAAGATATAGAACTAATCTTGAAATCTCGATAGTTCATAAAGATTTATCTTAATTTTCTAGAGACTTCTTGTAAAATAAAATATTCAAAGGGTTGTTTGAACCTTCAGCCATCACTTGAGCAAATTTTACTTGTTTTTCCATGTTTGAAAGTTAAAGATACGCCTATGTTTATTGTTTACTATATATGAGTTCATCGGGATAGAGGTCCTAAAGAAGGTAACACTTTATAAACTTGACATTTCCCCCCTAAGATAATGTTTTAGGAGATGGGGAGGTGGGGGTTGCCTATATTTTTGTGAGGAACAAGTTTGGTCAAATACCGTACACCTCAAAAACACCCATGACTTTAATTCTGTGCGGAATAAAAAAGGGCACACGTGATTAAAGTTTGTTTGTAATTTGTGTGTGTGTGTGTGTGTGTGTGTGTGCTAACTAGCCAAATAATATTTACCTAATTCAATTCGAGCTGATGTTTTATTTCTAGCAAAACATATTATATAGTTATATACACTTAGAACCATCTTCCACTCGATGCTAGCTTTCAACTGGCTCTAAAAACGCTATAATTTATGCTACGTGTATTATTTCGTTCCGACCCCTAAGAAGAGATAAGTTTCAGTTTTTTATATTCTTATTGTGGTTTTCTCTTTTAAATGAGACGTTAGACCTGAACCAAGTATAATGAAGTAGACTATTTTTACCCCCTCCAGGTTTGGTATCCCGGCATGCACAGCGGGAGATCACAGCTGCTGACCAAAAAGGGATATTTTAAGTTGTCCCATGAACAATCTCGCCAGATTTTATTTTTTTATTGTACTTTCCCCTTGAAGGATGAATGTGTTTTTTTCAGCCATGTCACCGGCACAAGGGTACTTTACTCGGAGATCTGTACCAAGTGGATCGATCACCTGGGAACGAAGTAGGAGTTGAGAAGCAAAACTGGTCTAGCTGCCGGCCATAGAAATGGCCCTATAGTCTCTCTATTTCTTTGTATCGGTCTCCATAATTCCCCTGATATTTGAAAAATAATACAAAACATTATTAAGGCACTTATTATATTAAAAGGATTATTAACACCATCAGCATGGATGGAAACATGGACTAAGCTGTCAGTTTCGTCTGATGTAGTTTTCCGCAGGTACGGGGAGATTGGGTTTCAAACCCAAGCCATATGTAATGAGCAGTTTTTTTTTTCATAAATGGTTTCTTCAATTCACCTTCATGCAAATGTGGGTATATTCTCTCTCAGTTCTCCCTCCGTCAGCCCTATCCCATCATTATAGCCCAGCAGGGAGTAGGCAGACTAGGCTTATTACTGGCTGAGATAGCTGCACCAATCATGTGCCAGGTTCTGAGTCATTAGTCTGGAGATTGATCCCAACCAACTACAAGAAGGAGGTTTTCTAAAAATAAATTAATGTGCCCACACTTCTCTAAGCACTTAAGGGTGGGAAATATTTATGTTATGGCTGAGAGCGCTTAGCGCCGACCCATCCCGCAATAAGCCACACGTGTTAAGTGCTGTTAAAAGCAACAGGCAGCTTAAATAGTCTGGTCAGAAACATATTGGCAACACCGCATTCATGAGCCAGATGAGCGTCCTACAGATGGCTGGCAATTGAGACGTCTATTTGAAAGTTGGGACAAACATAATCACAAATGAGAGCATATCGAGGAAAGCGTGACGCAATCATGACACATGCTGTGAACTTATATGCGGTGTATCTTAAATGTAAAGGTCTTTTTTAAAAATCCAAAGCACTAACTCTCATCACAATGTTATCGGCTGCTACGCCAACTTTAAGTATTAGGTTGAATTTGAGGTGACGGGTAGGTCAGGGTTTAATCTCAGCCGTGGTTTACTGAAGTGTTGTTTCCTAAATGATTTACCAATCTTTCTTCATGCAAATGCGAGCATATTTCCTCTTAATTTCACCTTGCTTATTCCTTGCCCATTAGTGTGTAGATATGAAGGTATTCTAGGTGGTGGTGGTGGTGTTTATTCGCTCTTGACTGCAGAATGTTTGGAGCTCACTAACGACATAATATGGCCTCGCCAGCAAGGTATTACAAATGATTGGTTGTAGAATTGACAAACAAGCAGCGTTTAAAGACAGCGCACAGCCATGATCAAAGTTCCTCCCACGAAGGTTTGTTAAATAGTTTCACTGGTTCGATGCCACTATTTTCTAAGGAAAAACTAAACAAAACAGCACTACTATGCGACATCTGGTGTTAGCCATTTTAACTACGTTGATTCACGCATTCGCCGAAAAGCAAGAAAAGTCGCAAGAAATACAATCACAATCGCAAGAAACCAGAGTGAACAACGTAAGTCGTTCTAAAATAGAAAAAAACCTCAGCTTTGGCCACGCTTCTCCAAAAAATCTGCTTGTAAGAGCTGAACAAATTTCAAAACCCACCGACTCAATACGTTCATACGCCTAAGAATCGATATATTATAATCATCCAGCTGCGTCTAGTATTGGTAGATGATTTGAAATAACTCTCTAAATAAAAAGTGTGTGTGTGTTGTTTTCATTATATGTTTATTTGTTTCATTTCACAACCAGGGCCGTTTGAAGAACTTCGTAGGCCTTAGGCACTTTTTCTATGTTTCTAATATTTTTACTCATTTTTATGCTAATGTCATCGTTTGCACGCACCGAAAACAATTAATGAATCCGGAAAATACTCGCAAATTTTAATTTACCGTGAACGCCTCTGACCCTCTGTTGACACAACCTCCTGGATCAGCCAATGGTTCGCGATACGTTCAATTCAACTACGCATAGCAACAAAACCCTGTCACACTCCTGTGTCTGTGATTATATCAGTGAGGCTTTTGAGAAATGCGACGACTTAAGTGATTGTTTGTTTTACTCATTAAAATAAAAAATAAATATTTTAAATTAAAATTTGCTGTTTTTTCTTATTTGAGTTTTGTTGTTGTTTAGGTATGTATTTTTTCCAAATGAAATATTGTAAGCCTTAAAAGGTTCGTAAGTCCTAGGCACTGTGCCTAGTCGACCTAATTGGTAAAGGGGCCTTGTTCACAACACAATAATTAGAAAGCAAACCTTGTGATCAAAATAGAAAAAGTCTGTTTGTACACGCAAATATTAAATATATTGTAAGCCGATGGTTTTAAGTTTTTGTTGCAAACCACCATGCATCTACTTACATTTCTGTCAGAGTGTGAATTGCTGCACCACTCAAGAAAATTATGCTCTCAATTTTCAGTGGGCTTGAGAATCCATTAGAAGTATTGAAACAAGTATTCATACTATTTATTATTATATTATTATTATTATTATTATTATTAGAACCGCGTCTTACTACCCGTTCGGGTTATACGCATATTTACTATACATTTCCTTGTTAACCTTATCCAATACGGTCAAATATTTGGACATATTAGGCCTATTACTCAATATTTTTATAGTCTATTGTAGTATTAAAACACCTACATATTCAAAAGTATTAAATAGCTAATTTTTTTTAGTTAAAGAAATTTAACCGAATATCAATTTGGTCATCGTGCTATTTTGTCTTAGTTAAAATTGTGTCAATGTGAAAGTTCTCAAATGAGGCAATAACATTAAGTGTCAATTATCTTTTAATTCTGATAGAGTATCGAGTGATAACTACAATAACTGAATATATATATATATATTTTTCTATATATACATATCTCTATATATACAAATCTAACGACAGATTAAAATAAAATTAAAAATGACATATAGAATTGAATAGAATAAGTATTAATCTCAGAGATATAATGATTTTAATAACTACTGTAGGTTTAATACGCTAGTGAACTACATATTGTTATTTTAGAGTTGATTGTTTAGTTGTTACATTGTTTTGGTTAAGAATAAGACAAGGCAAACTAACCTTAACTACACTAACCTTAACTACACTAAATATAATAATAAAGACAATAAATAAACAATACCACACATTATCAGTGCTAGACCTTGATATAATACTACTTATAAAACAAAATGTCGGTCTGTATGTCTCTTTCCCAAGAACCGCTTAACTGAATGCGATGCAATTTCTTTATATATATATATATATATAGATTTTTACCTGGAAAGATTTAGGCTATAGATCTAAGGAATTAACCCAAAAAAATCATAGCTTTTTAAAGATTTGTGATTAAAGATAGAATATCCCATTGACTGTATAGTTCATTATTATTCTATATACAGTAGTTTGATCGCCAAATCCAAAGAGTAGTAATTACAAAATACATTTCAATTACAAATCCAAAGAGAAATCATATTTTATCTTAGTTGGTCGTTTTAAATCCACAGATACTTATAAAGGAGTATCTGTACTTATAATTATGTTCGATTATAAATATATACATTCTTACATTATTGTTAATTACTTTATAAAGGTTATATTAAAATATATATAAAAATTAAATATGTTTTCAAGGAGCTGAGAAGTGACGTTAATGTCAATAAAAGTGTTATGTTTACACTGTAGAGTGCCACAAGTCCAACCACTGTTTTGACTCCAGCAAAACATCAGACCCAACAATATAGATTCGGTGACAAATTTGGAGATTCCGGATATTCAAAATTGACCTACAGCTACATGCAAGGGTAACTAAACATATGGTATACGGCCCATTCGGACTTTTGAATTTATCGTTTCCGTGCATGCAGCAAAAACTATCTAAAGATCTTTCAAAGAGCTACGTTGATGGGGCATGACGAAAATCCCAAACACCGCAGACAGCATCCGGATGCCGGAGGGCGCTTGGCAATGATCCGTTATTGAGCGTTGGAGATAGACACACGTTCGATTCTCACGTTAATGTGGAGCTGTGTACTTTCCTCAAATTCACTAAGTACATGTGTAAGTAATCAAGGGACGTTTAGTATTAACTTGAACGATGAGAGGGAACAATTTCATTTGGTATTATTCAAGATGCTATACATTTAGCTGTCCATTTAAAAAATGGACAATGGCTATATTTTACAACAAGTAATGTAACTGACGTCCCTAATAGCTCATGCCACAAACCATTAACAACATTTTTCAAACTGTACGCTGAAGATAAGTTTGCGAATACGTTTACTTAAATGAGGTTGCTTCATGTAATGCTTGAAAAACTAATACGGCCCAGTCCAGAAAGCAAGGTGTTTCTGTTGAAGAACCCCTCGGGCGCGTCCCTCAGCCATGTGTGTACCGTACCTCCAAATAGCACATTGTATTATCATTTGAGAATGCAGCTCCATAGCGTTTAAGGTCCAACTTCATTTAAAAATTTACGTACCGTGAACAACGTAACTCACGCATCCTACTAATTAGTTTGCAAAGTACTGGGAGGGGCTCTTACACAATGACTCACACTGAAAAAGTACTTTATAAAAGCCGCTTTGCATCCCTCTTCTTCCTCACTCAGATATTTATTTTCTCTCAATCATATTAATATTTCTTACGTGACAGATTCTCTCCCACTTTGGCTCACCCACAGAAAATATATGTTGGATGATATTGAACAGAATCAGAATATATTAATCGGCAGAAACTTTGGATTTCAATTAATATATTTTCAATTCACGTTAGATCAAACCAACCAAATTGTAAGGTATCTATCGGACAATACCATGAAGGGCTGGAATCCTCTTCCACCCAGCAATTTATATGGATTTATATTCTACAGAAATTGTTAGAGAGAGACGTAAGTGACCGACCGATTCTATTACCAACTTTGTATAATAAACATACCTCTATTGAATACAGAACAATTTACCGTAGACATAAAGGCATTTATAGATTGTTCGAGATTATGTAGAAAAAGCGTTTATTAAGATCTGCCAGGAGATAAAGAAAATACTTTTATAGTTAATTATTTATTCATGGCTAAACTCGGGTTTGAGTGATGTGTTGCCTCTGCAGTGGCTTCATCGGGTATATCCACTACTTTGTTAAAAGGGGGCAGAACAGCGTATGCGACATTTAAATTACCTTTGCATTTTTCTAATAACCAAATTTCCGTTTGAAAAATATCGAATCAAAGTTTAACATCAATATTAGTACAAAAATAATCTCTTATATTTTTTAATGAGTGTACAATGGGGTGTTTGACACTTAGTACAGAATGAATTTGGATGAATCAGTAATGGATATTTTTTGAATTAAGGTCATTTGACAGTGAATTTCTTTGCACAATTTTAACAAGTAATTTTTAATTAGAAATATATTAGTAATAATAATAGTATTTTAAATATTTCATTGGGTAGGATACATCTCATATGAATGTATAGCTACGAGTATACTCAATTTCAGACCCGTACATTATCTACTTTTAACTACTTTGTATTATTAATGGTATGTAAAACGCATAGAATAGCAAGTTTTACCCCTTACATCTCCTAAATTTTAATGATCAAATCAAATGAAATTAAATCATTGATTTACTTTGATAGCGTGTAATAATAAAATAATTATTAAAATTTTGCAATACACTTTTAACTGTCTAGTGACCTTAAGCCAAAGGTTACCAAGGTCAACTCTCGTGGTAAGGTATTATTAAACAACACATTTTAATTGATATATTTTTTGAAAAGCCACTATCGATACCAAATGTTTACTATAAATACACTTGTAAATGCGGGGAATGTCAGGCCTCCACCGTGGTTCGGATTCCACGTTAAACTGTAGGTCCTTCATTTCATCTCACAATCACCCTACCATTACACATTAGCGTAAGTGCGTATAACCCGAACGGGTAGTAAGACGCGGTGCTAATAATAATAATAATAATAATAATAATACTATAAATACAGGCCATTATGTGAATTTACACGCAACCAATAAATTAAAAAATTAAACTATATGCAAAATTGTATAAAAAGAAAAAATATATATACTCGCAAAGTTAGTAACATTTTGTAAGGACAACGTAGATTTCCTCATCTGTCATTAGTACGTGGATCTTATTCCGCGTGAATACCGGCCAGTGAGAATTTTGGGAAAGGTGTGTGGGGGGCGCATATGGGGGGTTGGAGGTTTTGAAAAGGGGGGG
>CABFVX010002959.1:49083-81592 GCA_902151425.1 Timema shepardi | reverse complement strand
CACACACACACACACACACACACACACACACACACACACACACACACACACACACACACACACACACACACACACATCTCAGCCCATGAACGGTTACAAATTACAAGAAGTTTGTGGATTTCTGTTTGACTATTCTAGCGACTTAAATATCGATGCATAGATTGTACTCCTACCACTCTCAGGAAAATACATTGAATTTTAAAGCTCCACAATATTGAAATAAATGGTTTGTCTCGTCACTTCTAAAACGATCGTGGCAACGCTGTAAACGGAAGACCCTTATAAATTGCAAACGGTACAAGTAGTTACCGGTATTCCTACAAGTAGAGTTATACTAAGGTTACAAAACTATTGCAAATTTTAATTTTATAAATACGCTATTAAAGATTAATATTAAACTAATAAATTATAAATAAATAAAACAAATACTACATAACCTTGTGATTTCTTCTTTTTCCAACATTAATACTTACGTCCATATTAATCTTTTTAAAGTAGTTATTCATTTAAAATGGGGGTAGGGGGAAATAGAACACTAAATAAAAATTCTAATCCAAGAAAATTGAAGTAAAAATAGTTCTGCTCTATAATTAAAATTCAATTTTAAATATTTAACTTAATGAAGTCATAATAAGCAAAATAGTGCGAGGTTGAAACTGTGATAGTTTTCATTGTATAGTTTAATTAGTATGATTAGTAAAAGATATAAAGAGTCTTAGTTCTAGATAATATAAATCCCTTTTCATTGGTGAAAACCGATTTCAAATCCATAGAACGCTTTTGTCACAATATTTTATTTTGTAATACCATGTGTTTATGGGTGAACGAAAGTTGACCGGCCCCTTAATATTTAATCTATTATATTAAAAACAAAATTAAACCCTCAATGATTGGGAAGATACTGAGTTAAATACATACGTTTGATCAATTTGGGATTAAATGGGGGGTTAAAATGATCTTGTAGGCTACTTACTGAAAAAAAAAGTAAAAAAATGTAAGTGAAACTTGGTAAAACGACTTGGAGACCATATTTTATTATAAAGTTAAGATTAGGTAGAGGACAGGTTAGTTGGGTTGATAAAATCCTCTAAAAGAACTGGTAGGCTATTTGATATCGTATAAAAAAGGAACAAAAAAGTGGTCAACTGAATCAAGCAGAAACATTTATCCAACCCAAACGAGATTCTCACTCCAACTTCCTCATCACAGGTAATCCGGTATATAGTGTTAGTATTGTTATAGCTTAGTTGGGATATGGTCACTTGACAAGAGGATTATCGTCATTGCTTGGTTGGCTCACGTTCACTCGCCAGGAGGATTATCGTCTATAGATTAGTTGGGCCACGTTCACTCGCCAGAAGGATTACTATCATAGCTTAGTTGGGCTAGGTTCACTCGCCAGGAGGATTACCATAATAGCTTAGTTGGGCTAGGTTAACTCGCCAGAAGGATTACTATCATAGCTTAGTTGGGCTAGGTTCACTCGCCAGGAGGATTACCCTAATAGCTTAGTTGGGCCACGTTCACTCGCCAGAAGGATTACTATCATAGCTTAGTTGGGCTAGGTTTACTTGCCAGGAGGATTACCATAATAGATTAGTTGGGCCACGTTCACTCGCCAGAAGGATTACTATCATTAGCTTAGTTGGGCTAGGTTCACTCGCCAGGAGGATTACCATAATAGCTTAGTTGGGCCAGGTTCACTCGCCAGAAGGATTACCATAATAGCTTAGTTGGGCCAGGTTCACTCGCCAGGAGGATTACCATAATAGCTTAGTTGGGCCAGGTTCACTCGCCAGGAGGATTACCATCATAAATTAGTTGGGCTAGGTTCACTCGCCAGGAGGATTACCATAATAGCTTAGTTGGGTCACGTTCACTCGCCAGAAGGATTACCATCATAGCTTAGTTGGGTCACGTTCACTCTCCAGAAGGATTACCATCATAGCTTAGTTGGGTCACGTTCACTCTCCAGAAGGATTACCATCATAGCTTAGTTGGGTCACGTTTACTGGCCAGGAGGATTGATTATAACTTTTAGTCCTGTGGGTAGATATTAATTTTGCCCCACCAATATTTTTTTCTTAGATTATGTTAAGCTTGTTGAGGTTATGTTAGGCTAGACGAGATTAGCTTATCATTTTATTATATCCTACTATCAATCACTTGCTGTTCTTCGCTCTCTTGAGAAAACATCTACAACCATCCTAAATGGAGCGCCACAATATCCGGGGCTGAGTTAGTACAACAGTACGTCTTGTTTATCATTCCCAAGAAGGAACTCGTGGTCCAAATGTAATGTGTGGTTAACTATACCTTTTTAAACTGAAGTTAGAACAGGTATACGTAGCCCAATTATAATACGCCCATGTAGTGATAGTGAGGGCTTAGAGCATGTTACCAAAGGTGTGGGCAAAGCGATGAGTTAAGACACAACCTTACAACCGAGTTTCAAATAAAAGGATTATTTAAAGCTGAAAGCTCTGGTAACAAATAATAGATAATGAAATATATATTTATAGGTTCATCTGTCCGGACAAAACCATATTTGTTACAGTTTTCTGATCTTTCCGAGAATCCAATCTAGAATTTCTAACCTGGTAGACAGACGCGGAGCCGACCGATCAAAGATTCAGGATAAGGGTTCCATTTTCCGCTGTTGGGTCATCTGAATAGAGCTTTTCACTTTGTGTTTTTCATTCACTAACTACAAAAACTTTAACACACTTCCATAAATGTAGGCTTCTTCATCGTTTTTTTTTTAGAAGAAAGTGCATGTTACAGTTCACTCCTCATAGCCTTATCAAGTTCATTGATATATGTTTATGTATCCATAAATCAAATCATGTGAAATATGGTTTTCACATTTGATATATATTACCAATACCTATAAAATAACACTAAATTAATATTATATAGATTTTAACCACATTTTTTTTTGTATTTCGTAAATTATTAAGAAAATTGTACACTATGACTTGCAACTACTACTAACAATAATAATCTTAATTCAGATCGTGTTCTATCATGTGGAACACCCTATAGAAAGCAGACTTGTCGAGTACCCTGTGTCATCTACCAGTCTGGCTCCGTTGAAGAGCTCTCGTCTCAAATAGCATGCTCCATGAAGGCCAGTTAAACTTAATTTGTGTGGCTCAAGTACACAAGAGTTTAGATGGCCATTGCACAATCCACCGCCAATTTGCATCCCATTGTAACGGGGAAATTATACGTTTTAACCGGAGTGAGTGAGAGCTACCCGTCCTGTCTCTTTTAGCCGCAGTACAGTGGAGTACGGGGGGGTGACGGCCTACTACCCTGCATGGTCCGGCTTTCAGGTCGCTCTATTTAAAACACACTTCCTGCAAATGTAAGTTCAACACTCAACATTACCCACATCTGTGGGCGCTCGGGCTAATTGTAAAGATCATATAGTCTATTGTGATTGTGACGAGAAGGTTGGGGTTTGACTTCTGGTTGATATTGACGGTGGCCCATCAGATATTATTTCACCATCTCCCACTAATCAATTTTCAGAACATGTCTTCTAAGCTATACCTTACTCATCCTTATCCCCTATAGCATGTATGGGTAGTAATACAAGGTGAAACAATACACTAAATCTATCACAGATGTATTTAATGATATAGAGGTATGGGGAATAACTTAAAAGAAGTGTACCCACATTTTCGTGAAGAGAGGGGAAAACCATTTAGGAAAACAAAGTTGGTAGTTCTAATCTCTGTTGGGTGTAGGCCTATCGGGGAGGGGTTTCTTACATGCTTTCCACTCTTCCTACGCGAAAATGCGGTTAAACTCTCTCGGAAATCAATCTACCTTTCTTATCCCTAACTCAGTAAGTAATTAGTAAATGTGTATTTAATCTAAACGATAAGACGCGGTGCTAAATAAAAAAGGGAACAGAAACATTTTGAATATATAGGTGAGAATTAATTACATATTTCAAAACCCAAGCTTGAAAGACTTAGATCTAGCTTGGTTTTTATATTTACTTGGAATTTGGAAGCTGTGCACTTTATTAGCCAAAGTAACATTTATTTCCGGTAAGAGGATTTAAAACTCCTTTTGGGAACTTATTACCAAAATGTGCGAGAAATTTTTCCTGAATCATTTTCCTCCACACGCTTAAATTTCCCAATAATTGCCTTTGTATTGCTTTCTTTGTTCTTTTATTTAATTTGTTTTAAGTTTGTCTTTATGTTTGTTACACTAATCCACTCTTTTATGCCGGTGCATTTTTTAAACTCAAATAATAATAATTATTATAACGATCTGAACTATGCTTGTATTGTTAAAACGTTCACTTTTGTTTAGTAGTATTACCAAAGTTTATATAATAGTCGGTTAAATTCATATCATGGCTGCTATTTTTATTTTATAGCGAATTTAACAAAATGTGTATTCGTGCAATCGGTTATTACTGAAAGTTGAAAGTTTCATATGCTCAATAAATGCTTATAGATAAATAAATAAAATGTCATAAACTGGGCAGTGAGAACATCCAGGTCTATTGTTTTGGTGGAAATACAAAACCACATATTCCCGTTTTTCCCAGAAAATAAGTAGTTGGCGAGCAAAAATGTGAGAATGATGGAATAGTTTCCACTCCGCACGGAACTCTATTTAATTTGGATTCAGTTTTGGCAAAATAAACCCAACCTCCAACATAGAATATTTGTATCCAAACAAAAGACTGAAATACATTTCAAATAGTTAAACAAAAAAACAACAACTTTGTTTTTACAATTACAGAATTTAAAACTAAATTTTGGAGCAAACACGTTATTTAAATGGAATTTATCTCAAAGAAGAAGTTTATTTTTTTATATCTCACTCAATTTAATTAAACTGGTCCCATTTTGAAGCACACCGACTGTGCTCTTCCTGGCAATAGTGCCCACTTTGACCGCATACATTGTCAGATTTATATGTTTGTTGGTAGAATGTAATAACATGTGTGAGGGGATAATATGGCGTGGACCTGAATACAGTCTATCTTGGCTTGCACGTACAAGGATATAAGCTACCCATAGGAAAACCTGTCTATCAGAATAAACATGAAGTGTTAAAATAAATCCAAGCTCTATTGATAACATTATTTTCAATTTGAGAATAAAGGCGTCAGTATTGTATTTCGTGGTTAGTGGTGATGGGGGTATAAAGGAGTCAGTATTGTCTTTCATGGTTAGTGCTGATGGGGGCATAAAGGCGTCAGTCTTGTCTTTCATGGTTAGTGGTGATGGGGGTATAAAGGTGTCAGTATTGTGTTTCATGGTTAGTGGTCATGGTCGTATAAAGGCGTCAGTCTTCTGTTTCATGGTTAGTGGTGATGGGGCCATAAAGGCGTAAGGTCTTCTGTTTCATGGTTAGTGGTGATGGGGCCATAAAGGCGTTAGTCTTGTGTTTCATGGTTAGTGGTGATGGGGCCATAAAGGCGTCAGTCTTGTATTTCATGGTTAATGGTGATGGGGGTTTATGGTCTAAATTTCTGATGGATGTACTTTTAGAAGCTTTTCCCTAAATGGTTTTCCCCTCTTATTTCTGCACGTAAATGCGTGTAGTTTTTTCTCAGTCATATCTTCATCATTTATACCCCATTAGATATAATTGGCGTATAGCTCTGACAAGTAATAATGTGCATGTCATGAAAAACTAAGATCAATGTCCTAACATATTTGTAAATACTTTAAATACACATTTGTTTTATTTTTACTATTTTAATTTCTAGGCTAGGTCTAACAGTGAAATATTCCTTATCTTATTTCGCTTGCAATGCGTAGAGTTCATAAAAAGCGAAAAAAAAAACCGTTAAATTAGTTTGTCAGACGCTATAAAACCTTTATATGGCGTCATTATCTTGATAGAGCTTCACTTTAAGTATTTCAACCCTTAGGATACGATGATAGAGAGAATAGGTACAGTAGCCCCATGGCTTCTTTGGTGCTGACTGACAGCTCACAGCTGACTTCTGACAGTCAACATTTAGGTATATACTTAAATTTTTACTGTCAGAAGTGACAGCTGCTAAACACATATTTTTGCTGATCATCTGGTTCGTTGTAGGGATACGTAATTTGGTCTGGTAACTTTTCAAAACTGTCAGTCAGCACCAAAGAAGCCATGGGGCTACTGTAGCTGCTCTTTAATACAAGGATGTTTGTCAAATAATTTCTCAATTACGTTGGAGCCCTTGCCGATATATTCATAGAATTTATCAGCAGCTATGGTAATTAATGTTTCCATAATAGACACAAGTTTGAATTAATTTAATTATGTCACCGGGTCACTCGAGCTTTATATAAATATTTAATTATCACCGTTCATTTAGTACAGTAATTAAAAACACGGGGTATCTATTTATTATTCGACCATTTTAATTGGCGCTTGGCGCCTTCATACGTTTGTACGAGCAAATTGACGACTTTCATTTAAAGAACTGTCGGTAAACAAACGTTCCCGCATCTCTGGAACCCCCCCTTTTTTTTGGACTACTTGATTTTTCTAGAAGTTTTTAATTAAGTAAGTTTTTCTTTGTGATTTTATATTCGCCCTTTTTTTTAAAAATGATATTGAAGATTTTGATTTAGAAAGTGATTTACTACTGCTACGAAACGAATGTTTTAGAATGTAATTTAATAACATAAAAGCATCAGCCATTTTTTAATAACAAGAATGTGTTAAATATCACGAGTCATTTTTGAAAGTAATTTTTTTAATATAATGTTTTTTTTAAAGTTAATTTACAGATTTACAAACCATATCCCTCATTAATGGTCGCACCGTTTAAGGTGTTACACTAGCAATAGACTGTATTGTTGGCTACTGGAGGTTGGGGTTTGAATCCCGGCTTGGTGTATGGAGGGTGATATCCCACTCTCCCGTCACACAAATGCGTGGGAATTCCCTCTATCCTGCCATTATCTTCCCTCTCGCGTTGGTGTGAATATGTAGAGACTGGTCGGAATGCAAGACGAGGTAAACATCAAAATACTAGCTTTATATACATTTTATACATCATAATATGTTTTCTTGAAACGAATTTCCAACAGCCATTAAGGTGGGATGTCGGGAGATGCGATGAAAAGTCAGTGTTTTTGCAGTTTTTATGGTTAAACTTTTTTTTTGCTAAAATAAATAAAATATTTCTACATTGCAAACATAGAATTTGATTTTCTTCACATGGTGACTACATAATGTCTTGAATATCTGTCAAGGGTGTTCTAGAATTTAATAACAACTTTTTCTCTTCATTTAAAAAGCGTGTTAGATAATATCACCATGCTCACGACAAATATTCAAGAACTCTAGGTATTATCTAACACGCTTTTTAAATGAAGAGGAAAAGTTGTTATTAAATTCCAGAACACCCTTGACCATTAAAAAAGAAATTTTAAGGTCACCATGTGAAGAAAATCAAATTATATGTTTGCACTGGAGCAATATTTTATTTATTTTGGCAAAATCAAAGTTTTGCCATAAAAAGTGTAAAAACATTGACGTTTTCCTCCCTCCCATGGGTAGAACCCCAGAACCCTTATAAGCCTTTAATTTGATGATATCACAAAACATGGCCGTATTTAAATCAAAGTAAAAACTTCAACAACATATGATGTATTTTGGATTAAGCCTTCCAGCGGCAAGTGAGTTCGTTTCTTTATTTCACAATATTGGTTGCACGAGGGAACAAACCCCTGTTTGAAAACACCCCGACTTTAATAATACGAATCCACCATCTGGTCCTTTACATTAGTTAATGTTTATTTCATACAAATTTACACCTTTTAAAATAATCTGGCTCGACTCATCGTGCTGTTGCGACCCCTCGCGCAAATCCTTGGGTCGTTCATTAGAATTTGCCCGCAGACAAGTATAACAATAAATACACATTTGCGTCGGTCGGGTAGAACAGATCCTATATTCTCCACAGCTTGAATTCAATATCGGCCCACTATATTTACTTGGTCCTCCCACTCTTGAAAACACACTTTGTATTAATTTAGCGTTCGTGCATACTGGGATTTTACACCGGAAGCCGTGTTAGCTGTTGTAATGAACAGGCCGTAAATTATCTTTGGCTTGTCATTTACATCTTTAAAGGCCTTCCATTGCTTAGTTGCGTTTATTATGTTGTCTAGCATCTTATAAATGTATATACAATGTGTCTTTGGTGTTTATACCTCCTCGTTTGTTATGTACACTCTTTTATAGGTATTAATCATGGCTAGAAACATATTTATAATAAAATTGACGTAATGTTCATAAATATAATCTATATAATGTAATTAGATAAAATATAGAGGGGGTCTTAACCATCCACGAAATAAGAGATAAGACGTGGGTAGTAATGAAGTTAAATACTACCAACATGTTTAACCCGAGGCAGAATGTGGACCCTAGCATACATTAATAATCGCCACTGAATCTGCGTTTCAGTGTAAGCTGAAGTGATGAGGGGAATTATTTATACCTTTTTACTAGTGAATTAAATCAGGAGGCCATATCAGCTATATTCTCTTTGATTACGTCGCTACTCTCCACTTAAAACATCAGCTTCTTCTTTCTTCTGACGTGAATACAAATTATTATAATTTAGCTGGTAGTCTCTTTGTGATATATTTGAGTTTGTAAAATGATCCTCCCAAAGAGACGGTTTTACATTTAGTGCCATCACATATCTTCACAAATGATGTGTTTTGAGTACCAACAAACTAACTGACCGAAACCTTTTATTATAATTTAATAAAAACTATCATTTAGAACTGAATGGAAAGTTTATTAGAGTGTAAAATGGTTTTAATGTGTTTTATCCTGATTTAATGTGGAATGCAGCGAAGTTGAATGGTTTTGACCATTTCAGTCCAGAGTGGGACTGAAACCAACTGTAGCGACATTGACATGAATGTATGAACACTAAGTCATTGCAAGATATAAATATATGGTTTCATTCGATAATAACATGATTATAGCAATAATAAATAGATAATACCTTTTCCTCATCACGTTTTACTATCCGCATTTAATTTACTTTCATGAGTTAGGTAAGTATGGCTTAAGAAGGTTTAATTTAGACAAGACATACCCGCATTTGCAAATGGGTTGCTTTAGAAAAACTACATTAATTAGGGACATCAAACCTAGACATTTCAAAGACTGGCAAGCCATAATAGATTAGCCTTATGCTTATTCCGCGTATCCATTGATTTGGGCTAAACACTACACCTCCACATTGGTGTGAGCATGGTCTAAGGCGTGAACCTCTTCTTGGTAAACTGCTACCTGGAAGGTTAGGGTTTAAATCACAGCCGGATGTATGGAGGGTGTGTTTTCCACTTTCCCTCCACGAAAATGTGGATACTTAGTTCTTAGCTCATTAGTGCGGATATGCGGAAAACCTGACGAGTGTCAAGACGCGACACAAATAAATAATTGTTTAGAAACACAATAAACATAATCAAGCGTTCAATATATATTTTGTATTCAGGTTGACCAACGTTGTACGCATATATATGAATTTAAGTGTTGCGTTGATTTACATTTTAAAATCACAAGGAAAAGGGTTTATTTTATAAATACTCCATTTTAAAAATGACCCAAAATATTTGATCTCATCAGGCTTTCCTAAATCCTGGTTAAAACATATCCACAGCTCTTCAGAGAAGCTACGCAACATATCATCTCGAACCATTATCCTTTCACAAGGGGGACGGATATACAGTGCATCAACCCCCTCCACTGTTTACCCTCTAACAGGGCGAAACGAAGGGGGTGAAGGGAGTTGGAGGACGGAGTGGAAAGGGAGACTAAAGGGATTTATAAGTCTCGCATGCATTAACCGATTTTAATCGGGCAAGCTGCTTTTCTGGCTTTAGCTGTGTGATTGTGTGTGATTGTGTGTGTGTGTTTGTAAATTGATTACTGTGGATGCCTTTCCTCTCCACATCCTAGCTCCTTGCTCTGCCGCCAGACCTCTAATATCGGCTGCTCTGCTGCCAGGTAAACATAGCGTGGGACGAGTAATGACCACTGAACGCCCAAGGACTTCTGTGACGTCACTCAATCCTGGGGCTAGAGAGAGAAGTGTACTGGCCAAAAACTAACATCTACCTTTTTACTCTCTCATATCAAGAGAAAAAAAATCATTCTTGAGATTATGAAGAATATTTACGTTTTATGTGGACCTGAACCCAAATAAGTGGATTTTACAATTCTGTCTGTACCCATGTCTGTCTGCCTGTCACATATCCGAAATGTTTGGATTGATTTTGTTTAAATTTATATAAGTTTGTATGGGGCTATACCTAGGGATTTTTTTTTTACCATAGTTATTTAACTAACAATAGTTTAATGATGAGTGATTTTTATTGAATTCAAAATTTTTCAAAAATGGCTCTAATGATTAAAAAAATGCTTATAAAGTATTTGTTTGACATGACCATTAGCAATGTACAGTTAGTTTTGGAGAGAAAATTAGTTGAGGGTCAGTGGGTAGGTTATACATACCAAATAGAACGGTTTATTTCTTTTGGGGTTTGGGTTGGTTTTTTGGTAGTTTACTAATTACTTTTTTTAGATTTAAATATTTAAAAAAATATTTCTAACTATTTGATTCAAAATGTGTATCTGGTAAGTTTTTAACATATTAAATCATTATATGTAGCCTATATATAATTATATATATATATATATATTGGTTTAGAAAAATCCTTAGTAAATAAGTAAAGATTAATTTATGTAATTTAAAAAAAATCTTTTTGGAAATATCTATACTGACTTTGTTCAAAATTAGTATCAAAGGATTATTTTTTAAATGGTAATAAGTGAATATTTATTTTTCTAAAACTTATTAATTTAATGGTAGCTTACTTACGACAAATTATTTACTTGAGGTATGCTTATTTAACTTAAACTTTATGAATAGACTGATTATATCAGCAAACAACTTATAAACTAACTTATATCTACCCGCCTCGGTGGCGTAGTTGGCTAACGCACTAGTCGTATTAAGCTCGACTGCTGAGGACGAGGAGATCGAGGTTCGAATCTCGGTCGGATGAACTGGGGGTGGTTTTCCCTAATTGGTTTTCCACTCTCCCTCCACGCAAATGTGGGTTCACTTCCTCTAATTTAACCTTCCCAATTCCTAATCCATTAGCGTAATTAGTACTTAAAGCGTATAACCCGAACGGGTAGTAAGACGCGGTGCTAAATAATAATAAATAGTATATCCAACACGCGTATAGATGAGCACGTAAACTTAACTGCAAGTGAGTCTGATCTGGTGTCCAATAACGGAGAGGTCATGGTTCAAGTCCCATCTGGGTGTAATAATAGGGTATTTGATTTAATAGTTTACCCATTTATTTCCTCTCAAATGCGGGAATATTTTATTCAAAACTCATTCCTAGCCCATTAGTGTAGTTAAATGCAATTTGGTAGTAGGAAGTGTTGCAAAAAAAAAAAATATACATTTATTACTAACAATAAGAGGAGTCACCACCGGAGTGTAGACGTTATTAATTCCGCGTTACTAAAAAAATACAGATCATACCAAAATGCGGTGAAAGGTATCAACATGACCTTATAGTATTAAATACTTGACATTTAAAGTTTTACAATTTTAACGATATTCGTGGAAAACTGTAATTAACTAATTTTGAGAAACTTTTCACGCGAATTGTTGGAGTTCTGAGATCGAACGTAATTAGTTAGAGATATAGAGTCTATCTACGATAGGAGTGTGGGTAAGTGACAGCGAGCAGAATGAAGTATTGATACTAAAGTATTAGGGCTTGCTAAGAACATAGCTATTTCCGAATAGGTTGACATTAGTGACTTTCAGCCAATGTTAGCAACAAAGAACCTTCTGTTAGCTGTCACCACCTCTCCTACAGTAGATGGGATATAGCTCTACACCCATTATCATCTCTGAGAGAACGGCAGAGATTATTGAGAAAAGTTTTATCTTCGCTCTCTCTCTCAGTTAACTGCTACCAGACGGTCTTAATTCCCTTGAACTTCTTATAAATACAGTCATCTAGTTTCTATAAAACACTGCATTATATTATATTCCATGACTCATAAGCTAATCATATTTTTAGTTAAAATACTTCTCAGCCCATCAAGTGCAACCATGATATTGGGGCGTAAAATTATCGTTTTGATATGCGTTAAAGTAGTATATATTATGTTCAATGAATAAATACAACAATTATTTGCTCAGGACTGTGAAGAATTATATTAATAGATATCATTAGCAAAGGCACGATAAGATCCACAAAGCATTCCCAATAATAAACGCTAACCTTGTCAGTCTGAAAGTGACGTGGAACCAGTTCAAAATTAGCCACCCTTCTCCACCGAAAAAAGAGCCCATGTTACTAACCGTTGTTGAGTTTCAGAACTCAATTATTTTGGCTAAGATCCAAATGAATTTATACAGTTTTTATTTAAAAAAATCGTATTTCACTTAGGACCATTATTGGCCACGTGGTTTAGTGCACCAGGCTGGTAATAAACTGGATTTTCTGTGACAGGGAGTTTGAGGTTCGAACCTATGATGGTTGCATTGGGGGATGTCTTATGTGATTAATTCCCACGGTTTTATTATTCTCTTTACAAGCTGGTGCGTGCTCATTTCCTCGAACAACCCTACTCATCCCTACATCACAGGTAATGTGTTTACACACCTAAACAGCTCCCTCACATTCCTAGTACTAAGTTGTTTCAGGTTAAATTTCCCCCGCCCCCCTCCCACTTGGGGACCACCACATTCTATAAACGAAACATCGCGTTCTTCTCTGTCAGTTGTTTGAACGTCGGAAAGTTTGGTGGCAGATACCGGAGATCTGAGGGCTAATGTGGAGCTGATAAGTCTTCAAGTATACGCGGCAGCAAGTTTGAAGGAGCACCGCGACGCGTCCTTGACGCTGCTGGTAGTGGCATTTACATGGCGTCTAACATATTCATCAGACGCACTTCCGCCGGCGTGACAGGAGACAAGTCACGCCATGGATCGAAACAGACTTAGAGTACCTTTTAGAAAATACAAATAGATTAACCACCAACCTAGACGACACATCACTTTATTATAAGGTGTTTGTTATTGACAAGATCTATCAAAAGTGACAACTCTAGATCACATAACTTGACGTATGAATACATGAGAGTGTATCTAGTAAATTTTGTAGCTGTCAGATGAGACCTTCCTATGAAAATTGGACTGTAGCTAACTCACCATATAAAGGTAAAAAATACACAACGCCTATTCATCTCAAAACTTAGCAATATGGTATCATTTACACAACGCCTATTTGTCCCAAAGCTAAAATTGAAGTTATTTGTATTGTTTATTTTAAGTTAATTATATATACATAGTATTTTAATACTCAGGCATAAACAATTTTTAGTTGTTATTTTTAACTTTTACTCTCACGAGCTATCATTGAAAGAGTTTTTATTATATTGCATATTGGTAGCTTATTCGAGAAATAAAAGTTAAGATAGAGATTTCAACTGACTGCACAAACATTTGAATTAAAAGAAGATATAAGCCCATTCATTATATTAAAATTGTACACCTGTTTGTGATTGAACTTTGGCCTACCACGTAAGAGTCAGATATTTCAGAAGTGTAACAGCTATTTATGTATTTTATTTATGTAAGTAATGTATTACCTAAGTAGTCGAGCAATTTTTAATGGTTATGGCATTAATTCATTAAAAAAATCTTTTTAAAGCTGGGCTATGATATAAACATTATAGCCTTAAGGACAGCTGCAGGTTTTACACATAATATGTTATATTATCTTTCTCTCGGATCAGCTCTCTCTCTCTCTCTCTCTCTCTATATATATATATATATATATAGAGAGAGAGAGAGAGAGAGAGACATACAAATAAACATTCATATATATATATAGAGAGAGAGAGAGAGAGACATACAAATAAACATTCAGATATATATATATATATATATATATATATATAGAGAGAGAGAGAGAGAGAGAGNATATATATCGAGAGAGAGAGAGAGACATACAAATAAACATTCAGATATATATATCTGAATGTTTCATTGCCAATCTGAGTGATACGATTTTTATACTCTAGTGGGGTTGATGTGATCAACGAACTTAAAGGAAATTTATCCGAATTTACATGAAACGAACGTGGAGAACTATTTAGAAAAAAAATACTTTCAATACACCCGACTCAAACCTCCCTCCTCCTAAAGTCTATAATAAATATTTGACTCAATTTAGGCCTGCTATGGAAGCATTTATGCTCGACCCCCTATCGTGGTCTCTTACTACACCTGTATACAAGACAAATAATGTTACAAATTCGTTAGTGAAAAATGTGTTTGTATTTTATAAAATAAATTGTTACCTTGTTTCTATTGGAAGTAAAAATTTTCACGCTGAGCCACCTTTAATATTCTTTAGTGAGCAGAACGATCATATATATTATTTATGTGTCATCTTTAACAAAGTTTAAAATGAAATTTTAATTAAAAGAAATATTATTTCCAATAGTAATTAAAACTAAGATTTTTTGTTAAGGTACATTAATAAAAATAACGTTAATAATTATTGCAAGTGAAATATGTGTTGTAAACATGTTGAGGATAGGATGCTTATTAATACCATACATCCCTAAGTTTCGAGTGTTCATAAATAGCTTATTTACCTTCATGTATACGAAAGAAATTAGTAGAAACCACAGCTGTGAAGCCTAATATAAAGGCGCATCTCTAAATATATAATGTATAATATTGAAACCTAGACGAGTACATTAACAAAGAGATACAAAGAAGGGTATAGTGTGAGTATGATAATACCCAATGGATAGGTTACACAAACATAAGAGAGATATACAAGTTTAAAAAATCTATTTATTATAGTGAAAACAAGATGGAAATATTACAAGTTGTAAGACATAATAATATACAAAATATTCCATTGTTCCACTGCTAGGAATCATTTGAGTAACCAGATAAATTGTTGCGTTTGTTATGAAGCACCTTAACTTGACTTGAAACTAGGTCTATAACGAAAGTGTGTCTGCCTGAATGAAACAATAATTTAAGATGGATGTAACTATAGGGTTGTGACTATCCAAAAATACACAACACTACTAGAGTCTCACGGCTACAAGACTTTAACTTAATAAGCATGGATTATAACTATAGCTAAACAATAACTATATATATCTAGAATGTTCTAGTTTAAGGATTTCCAACGTTGGTAGTTAAACGGGCTAGCTAGCATGATTTGACTCCATAATGAGCTACAAGATACAAAGGTTTAGTTCCTAGAACTAGAACTATAAGTTTACAAATAGTTAAAGGCGAGCTACCAGGAATCTAGGCTGTAGAGACACTATGGCCGTTATATTTCTCATTAGTACTGCCTGGTTATCCAATAGTAGATTTAAATATCAACATCAGTCTGGAGACTTCAATATCAAACAGTTAAAACATTAACTGATCCAAGCGGCGCCTGAACGGGGCTGGACAAAATAAACAACACCCGCGGGCCACTACTTTGGACTAGAAAATAACCACGAGGTGAGCTCCGTACTAAGGTACAACAATTAATAAACTAGAGGCTGGTATCAATTAAAGGCCCAACTAGGTCCTGAAACAAATCTATAGATAACCTGATCTCCCCCTTTTTCCGATCTTAAAGGTAAAACCATCTGGAACATTGCCACACAGTATAGGGCGTCGGGTAATCGCCCAAATATTTAAGACTATGTCATGTGGACATAGCAAAACAGTTTACGATGACCATCTATCTAAGATAATAAATATTAAATTAAATATATCAGCTATCACATTATCTGCGGTAAGGAGGCGAAACCAAGCGTCAAGATTTGTGACCACTGATTGCACGTCAACTAGTTCCTGAAGTCTTCTTGGATGCTCCTTTGATGAGTTTTTGGAAAATAATACAATTATGATGCTAGAGGCGATGGTTTATATATGAAGTGTAACTGACGTGTCAGGATCGGAACAACCTCAGAGAATCTACTAGCGCTTGAGTCGACCGCCGTTCACGGCGTCGTGGAGCGGGACTAATCTTAGTCGAGTCCAGCAAGTGAGCAAGGTGTGACTAGTAAGTCCTCCGGTCCGAGTTGTCAGTCAACTTGGGCAGGATCCTCTTGAGTTGGGTCGTTTTCAACAACACGATTTCACAATGAGTTAATAATCTACCACGCATTATTTGAATTTATTAGTTCTTGCATGAATATATAAGAGCATGAATTATATGATTTTGGGTGTACGTGCTATTAGGTATTTAGCACGTTACAACCCTCAATACACTTAGTTGAAGCCGTTAAGTGCACGTGACGGGTTGTTTTTACTTAAAGAGTTAACATTAAATTATGTATATTACAATTTAAAAGTGATACTACATAAACAATAAAATTACATTTTGAGATGCTAAATACTCAGAAAAAGTGGTGAAACAATTTTTTTTATTGACACACATTGTTACAAAACTATGGTTATGCAAAAATGCTATTAAAATCAATGGATTGCCATGGATATAACGTGCTAGGAGATTTGTAGTCACAGTTGACAGAGTTGAGTAACCAAACGGAGCATTAACCAAACTTTTTTTTTATCAATTTCCTATTTATATTTATATTTGTATTTTGAATCTTTCCATTATCATTGTAATTACTTTAAAACGTAAATATAAAGCTCTAATCTTGTTACTTTCTCAACTCTTTGAGAATATAACGCTAACATATTTTATACATAAATAGGGTTGAAGAAATTACTCAAAACTAAAATATAAGTAGAGACAGACATTTAAACAGTTTCTTTATTTTAAAAGAGGCAGAAAATACTACTGACAGGAGGCCAGTGAAATACTAATTTAACGAAATATAAATAGCTTCTATTGACAAAATATTCACCAACCAAAGAACTTGAAGAAACAATTCCACAAAGAACTAAACAAGATAAATAATAAAAGAGCAAAATACACATCGAAGCATTTCTAGAGAACAATTTTTTTTCTGACTTACCTGAAATTTATATAACAAACTTCTGCCTCAAATCGGCAAGTAATAAACTATGATATCACGAAATCTTTATATAAAAAACTGTATGCTTAAGGGGTCAAGTTTAACAGACAACATATAATATTTTCTCTTTAAATCTCCAGGGGAAATATTAAAACAAATTATATATCAAACTTTAGTACTAAAAATATACATAACAACATAGAATGCCAATGATTTCGTTTAAATGGGACAGTTAAACAAGATAACCTAATCACTCAAACTAAAGTATTCATAATATTAAATAACTAACAATTTTTACACAAAGGACTTCCTACCAAAACATATCATTACTGGAAAGACCAAGAAAGGTGATAAATAATATATAATAAAGATAATGAAAAGTTAAGTTTTACTACTAAATCAAAGTTCAAGTTGTAGGTGACCTGGCGGCCTAGGAGTAAGGTGTCGGACCTCTGTACTTGAGGTCCGGGGTTCAATCCCCGGTTCCGGAACAGATTTGTCTGATTGCCAAACCCTTCCTTCACCTCTGACATGACATGTATCAATCACAACTTGTGAAAATGTGGAATGCCAGGCCTTCACTGTGGTTCGGATTCCACGTTAAACTGTAGGTCCTCCATTTCATCTCACAATCCCCCTACCATTACACATTAGCGTAAGTGCGTATAACCCGAACGGGTAGTAAGATGCGGTGGTGATGATGATGATAATAATAATAATAGTGATAATAATAATAATAGTGATAATAATAATAATAATGTTCAAGTTAGAGTTGAAAAATTAATAAAATTTCAAAAAAATAATCAGCGTTCAACGTTTAAGTTTCAAAATTAATAATAGCTTAAAGTAAATAATCAAAAATAGTTTTAGAGTCCAAACTCTAAAGTTTAAAAATAATTGGAGTATAAAGTTTAAATTAAATTCTTGAAGATCCGCAATAAAAAGGAATTCACAATATACATATTTGAAAGATTATGGTGATAGTTGAATTTTAAAAGTTCTTAAATTTTTAAAGTCGTAGATAAGTCGTATTTAGAGCGAGCCAATCATATTCATTATTCAGTTGTTGCCCATCCTGAATCCACTAGTCACATTCGTGAATCTTAACCTCTTTTATGATTAGCTATACGTTGAGGTTAAACCGGTGGAATGTGCCTGTAAGGAGATTACATTTATGTTAGAAAGGGATAGTGTAATGCAACTAATGATAGCACTCGATCTTGGGTATAGATAGGGTTTTTTTACTTGGAATTTGGAAAGGTGTGTTTAAGGTATGATGGTTCTTCGTGGGTGAATTATGGCGGTCGTTGTTTGGTTAAGTCCAGGTAAGAGATAGATGTTGTTAGGAATTTATTTTCTTGGGATTTGGTCAGGAGGTGTAGGATTTGGTCTGGAGGTGTAACATTTCCATACATCACCAATCATAATACACGATTTCCTAGTATCAATATTCATAACCCGACAAAATGTAGCCAAGAACGCTATTCAATCATTGCGGGTTCTCCCAGCGCTACACCCAATGCCAGCGTATCGGCAAAGGATCTTCCATCGTATGTATCCAGCCGCGCAAAGCTGTTTCTGCTTCAGTAGGCCATACTCGCTCAACCTTGATGAATTCTTTATACTCGTCCGCTACTTCGGAAATACTCCTTGTTCGGACAAATTCGGAGCACGCGGGCCACAGATAACGGACGCCATCTAGCCCGGCAGTCGAGTCGAGGCGAGGCGAGCCTGCATTCCATACGAGACGTACATCGGGGAGACATGTGGAAGCTCTCTGCAAAGAGGAGAGGTATCCATTTCACAGTTTATAGCGTTCCAAAACGGTATAATCTCAACCAGCATTGCAGCCTCATCCGAAATATACCTTGAACCTCAGGTTGGAAACCACTGCTATATACATATTGTGGCATGTTCTGAATAAATATCGTTAGCAAACTTTGGGCCTATGTGGCTTGAAAATAATAATATCGAAGGAAAATATTCATTCACTATATATCTAAACCAAGTTTAATAAACACTTTACAGACTATTTATAACGTTTAAAACTTATACGCTACGTGCCAAAGCACACCATTCTGTCTGCAACCAATCCTACTTCCATTACTATTTATTATTTATAATAGTTTATTAGCTCAAAGGTGCGCTTACATTGGCTAGCAATAGCTAATTAACGTTGGGTGAGTAATTAACAAAGTAAACAAAACCGTCAATGAACATCAAATATGACATTAGCTACAAGGATATTCTTCGTTGATTCGGAGTAATATTAAGAAGACCATTGCAGTACTAATATTAATATCAGTATGATAAAAAAACATTTTGGTGGCCATGTGGTCTAAGGCGATACTTTCGCAATATAGGAGACTGCTGATGACGGGGAGATTCATGATTCAATCCTGGTCGGGTGTACTGAGGTTTTTTCCTTGATGATTTGACTCAATCTCCACGCATATGTGGGTACACTTTCTCAAAATTCAACCTTTCTCATACTTAACACACTAGCGTAATGAGTTCATAAATCATATAGCCCGAATGGGCAGTAAGATATGGTACTAAAAATGAAGTTGTTCCAGTACAACAAAGACATGCCACTATAGTTGCATTATCTTACGATAATAGAGGGTTTAATTCCCATGTTCGTTACAGTCTGGTGACATACAATCATGACCGAAGTATGCCGCGATTGGTGTATTGGCTCCTCACCTACTGCTCATGCCCATGACATCCTCGGAAGGGAGGACTGTTGAGTAGTCTTGAGTGGACTCTTGTTTCCACCACTCCAACCTTCTAACACCTCCTTCAAACTCCCTCCCTTCCTAGTTGAAGATGACCGTTGACTTTATCATTCATCATCTCTCTCTGTCTCTCTCATTAAAAACATATGCTCATATCTTTATTATTTTTCCAATCGTTCCATGTTCAATGTGAAGTGTATTTATAATTTATGTTATAACGATATTATTTTAAATATATTTAATGAATAATAACTTAAATCAACTAACTAATCACTTATAAAATATACAGTAAATCTCTTATTATATTTTCTCATTATTTTAGAGGAATAAGGACCTAGGGTAAATAAAAGACTAGACTATTTAAATATATATTATATGTCCATTGTATTAATCTTAGATAAAACTTTGGGTTGTAGGAAATGGTGGTGTAGCCAAAAATCACTCAAATCACTCCCCCTTCCCTTCATCACCTCGAGATTAAGGGTTTGACACGCGATATATGACCTGCTAGCGTTGTGATGGTCTACTACTTAGAACATATCGGTCAATTACTCGCGGCATTCTCATGCCCATACTGTACAATCTACATCCCCCTTTCCCTGCTAGGCGCCAGCCTGCTCGACCACAACCTAGCATTAAACCACTCGAGTCCATAACGATACATTCTGATCCTCTTGAACACTGCATGCTCATCCTTGAAGTTAATTTGGGTGCAACATATATTTATCTTCTTGACCTTGAGCATAGTTATTATCTTAAGAGTAGCAATCGACTAAGGTTGAAACAAATAATAAATAGTTTTTCAGAAAATGTTAATACCGATATTCACTGTATCAATCTATGAATTGTGGGAAGAGTCAAACCCAAGGCATTTGACGTAAGCTTTATCTCCATATCTTCCTTGTGCTTATTGATGAAGATTACATCATTAAGTTTAAATTTGCTTGATACCCGCCTCGGTGGCGTAGTTGTCTAACACGTTAGTCGTGTTGAGCTCGACTTCTGAGGACGGGGAGATCGGGGTTCGAATCTCGGTCGGGTGAACTGATGGTGGTTTTCCCTAAATGGGTTTCCACTCTCCCTCTACGCAAATGCGGGTTCACTTCCTATAACTCAACCTTCCTAATCCATTTGATTAATTAGTACTTACAAAGCGTATAACCCGAACGGGCAGTAAGACACGATGCTAAATATAAATATAAATAAATAAATAAATTTGCTTGATGCAAGGTCGATCGATTTGGAATGTAAATACACAGTACTTAGAAGGATTATAGCCTGAACGCTGCTAAGTTTCATCTTAAAAGTCGGGTGTTCCATGCGATTATACTTATAAATTAAATAATTAATCAATCATATCGATACGTTCCTTTATTAGTAAATATAGTCAACATTGTGTTCTTATGAGTTCGATTGAACTGTTATATGACACTAGCCTTGACATTGCTGTAAGGGATTACTCGATACCCTATTTCGGTAAATTCTCAGCTTTTTAAATACAGTAAAGCTCATCTATAACCTCTAATGCTAGATTAAAAGCTATAATTCTCATCCGTGAAGATAATTCAGATGCATAAAGTATATACTTTCTCATCATTTTACATACTTTCAAAACGCTACTATTATTTTCAAATAAACTTAGAGAAATAATAAACTAAAATGAATAAAATAATATGTATATATTCAAAGATTTTTGATACAATATTCACTACATCTATAGATGAATTGTGTTAATAGTTAAACCAAGCCAGTGGACGTAAACCTTATTTCCAGGTTGTCAGATAATCTTTTATACAAGTTTTGAATTCAGATGCGATGTTTTTCTCAACTCCCGAGTTTTATTATTTATATCTTCAACCAAGAACGTTCTAGAATTCGTCTAGTTGACCTTACATATCTTTAAAAATTCAACATTCCAGTATGCTGTATATACCTTAGCGAAAACGTCCTGATACAGACACATAGGCTTGAACAATGTACGATCAGTCAATTTGGAATGTAGGTAAAATGTTGAAGACTACCATAATTAAAATTGGTGATTCTTATCTTAGTTGTTAATGGTGCTGTACGAGTATACGCCTATATAATACCGTCTAGACATATAGCAGCTGATCCTTCGTGATGGAACTCCCCATTCCTATCAACATTACGTAGGTTTTTTTTTTTACCACTGATCCAAAGGGATTTTCACCACTCAGCTGAAGACTAATACATGTTGTATCTTGCATGGGGTCGTTTCCCTCCAACCCTCTCCACTCACCCTGAGCCTTTATCCTGATATGTGTTTAATATAATTAAATATACCCCACACCTATTACACTGGGTATATTGTTATAGGTCTAACGATCAATTACTGCATCATTCAAGCAAAGATCACCTCGGTTGATTCATACAAGTTGGAAATACCTGTCAAAATGTCTATGTTCATTCTCTATCACTAAGCTTCATTAGACTTTAACACATTTCACATGTCTTCACCAGACTTCGTTTTACTTAAGCTGACTTCACCAGATTTCACCAGATCTTACCAGAACTCAACAGACTTCACCAGACTTTACAAGACCTCACCAGACTTGACGATGCTTCATCAGAATTCACCAGACTTCACATTTCAAAAGAATTTACCATAATTCAGTATACTTTACTAGATTGCACCAAACTTCACAAGATACCAACACATTTCACAAAATTTCAATAAACTTTACTAGACTTCACCAAACCACACAAAACAGGTTGGCTAGATGGATCACGAGCCAGTGCAATGTCACGTGATTCACAGCTAAGATCAATGAATGGTAATATCTGTACCCGGAAGGAGTCACCTCCTAACATCAGTTATCATTAATTTTCATACACAGGATAAACATATAAGTTTTATTCAGCACGTAAAAATACAATATTTATCCCCATTGGAGCAGAATTAAGATCTTATCTAAGTATCACAGAATACATATAATATAGTCTTAGTGGATTAGATGTGGCGAAAATCAAACGCCATGCATTGCAAACCATTAAATAAGGCCCACATTAAGGGCACATATAGTCCGTTAAATTCCACAAAACAAATACTATGTTATTATTATTATTAGCACCGCGTCTTACTACCCGTTCGGGTTATACGCACTTACGCTAATGTGTAATGGTAGGGGGATTGTGATCGGTGGAGGCCTGGCATTCCCCACATTCACAATATGTCTTGTCAGAGGTGAAGGAAGTGTTTGGTAATCAGATAAATCTGTGCCGGAACCGAGGAATGAACCCCGGCCGCCAGCACAGAAGTCTGACACCTTACCCCCTAGACCGCCAGGTCACGAACAAATACTATGGATGTGGAAGAAATCACTAGAAAAGTTTCTACAATTATAATTATTAATACCTCCAATTTGGACATAATATAATAGAAAATAATTTAAGCAATCAAGTGCGACAAGCGCACACCAAGTTCCTAATTAATGCAAAACACTTATATCGTGTTCTTTGGTTATTGAGCGCATCTTTGCAACAGATAATACATCAAGAGTTAGAATAGCAAGTTACAAATACGTTGTTTTAGCATCTAATACGACAAAAACGCCCCCTTAAGTAGTCTTGATCAAAACTAACGTCTAAGCCATGACAATCTCCATTCTAACCTAAAAATTACCAAGAAACCTCAAAAAAGGTGTCTGCGAGACGCGCATAACATATAATTTAAACATATTAAAAATGTGACAACGCTCCCTTAAGCAGTTGTAATCAAAACTACCATCTAAGCCGTACTATTTTCAATAATAGCCCAACAGTTAATATTAAACACATACAATATGTATTCACAGTCAATTATAGACTCGTTAATTCGGTTTTGCCCTAACACTTTTGCTCCCCATACTCGCATCACTCTGGCATAGCAGATTAATGGATATGCTCCCTCATCTTGAAAGGTTGCGCCTCCACAGGCTTGCTCCCCTGTTTTCCACTAGGGTTGCGCCTCCACAGGCTTGCTCCCCTGTCATCCTCTAGGGTTAGATCTCCACAGGCTTGCTCCCCTGTCATCATCTAGGGTTGAATCTCCACGAGCTTGCTCTCCCTGTCATCCACTAGGGTTGAACCTCCACAGGCTTACTCCCGTGTCATCCACTAGGGTCGAATCTCCACGAGCTTGCTCCCCTGTTATCCACTAGTGTTGTACCTCCACAGGCTTGCTCCCCTGTCATCATCTAGGGTTGAATCTCCACGAGCGTGCTCCCCTGTCATCATCTAGGGTTGAATCTCCACGAGCCTGCTCCCCTGTCATCCACTAGGGTTGAACCTCCACAGGCTTGCTCTCCTGTCATCATCTAGGGTTGAATCTCCACGAGCGTGCTCCCCTGTCATCCACTAGGGTTAAATCTCCACAGGCTTGCTCCCCTGTCATCATCTAGGGTTGAATCTCCACGAGCTTGCTCCCCTGTCATCCACTAGGGTTGAACCTCCACAGGCTTACTCCCGTGTCATCCACTAGGGTCGAATCTCCACGAGCTTGCTCCCCTGTTATCCACTAGTGTTGTACCTCCACAGGCTTGCTCCCCTGTCATCATCTAGGGTTGAATCTCCACGAGCGTGCTCACCTGTCATCCACTAGGGTTGAATCTCCACGAGCGTGCTCACCTGTCATCCACTAGGGTTGAATCTCCACGAGCGTGCTCTCCTGTCATCCACTAGGGTTGAATCTCCACGAGCGTGCTCACCTGTCATCCACTAGGGTTGAATCTCCACGAGCGTGCTCACCTGTCATCCACTAGGGTTGAATCTCCACGAGCGTGCTCACCTGTCATCCACTAGGGTTGAATCTCCACGAGCGTGCTCTCCTGTCATCCACTAGGGTTGAATCTCCACGAGCGTGCTCACCTGTCATCCACTAGGGTTGAATCTCCACGAGCGTGCTCACCTGTCATCCACTAGGGTTGAATCTCCACGAGCGTGCTCACCTGTCATCCACTAGGGTTGAATCTCCACGAGCGTGCTCACCTGTCATCCACTAGGGTTGAATCTCCACGAGCGTGCTCACCTGTCATCCACTAGGGTTGAATCTCCACGAGCGTGCTCACCTGTCATCCACTAGGGTTGAATCTCCACGAGCGTGCTCACCTGTCATCCACTAGGGTTGAATCTCCACGAGCGTGCTCACCTGTCATCCACTAGGGTTGAATCTCCACGAGCGTGCTCACCTGTCATCCACTAGGGTTGAATCTCCACGAGCGTGCTCACCTGTCATCCACTAGGGTTGAATCTCCACGAGCGTGCTCACCTGTCATCCACTAGGGTTGAATCTCCACGAGCGTGCTCACCTGTCATCCACTAGGGTTGAATCTCCACGAGTGTGCTCCCCTGTCATCCATTAGTGTTGAACCTCCACAGGCTTGCTCTCCTGTCATCCACTAGGGTTGAACCTCCACAGGCTTGCTCCCCTGTTATCCACTAGGGTTGCACCTCCACAGGCTTGCTCCCCTGTCATCCACTAGGGTTGCGCCTCCACAGGCTTGCTCCCCTGTCATCCACTAGGGTTGAATCTCCACAGGCTTGCTCCCCTGTCATCATCTAGGGTTGAATCTCCACGAGCTTGCTCCCCTGTCATCCACTAGGGTTGAACCTCCATAGGCTTGCTCCCCTGTCATCATCTAGGGTTGAATCTCCACGAGCGTGCTCCCCTGTCATCATCTAGGGTTGAACCTCCACAGGCTTGCTCCCCTGTCATCCACTAGGGTTGAACCTCCACAGGCTTGCTCCCCTGTCATCCACTAGGGTTGAACCTCCATAGGCTTGCTCCCCTGTCATCATATAGGGTTGAACCTCCACGAGCGTGCTCCCCTGTCATCATCTAGGGTTGAACCTCCACGAGCTTACTCTCCTGTTATCCAATAGAATTGCTCCTTAACGGGTTTACTCTTCTGTAATCCACCAGGGTTGCGCATTTACGCGCTTGTTGCCCAGTTATACCCACTAGGGTTACGCCTATAAGATCCATCTCCCCTGGCAAAGTTATTAAGAGCTACTCTAGCAAAGGCGTGACCTCACTTCTTGAGGTGACAAATTCTCATTGTTTAGTACATCAAGCAGCGAAGAAGAAGCAATCTACTGAAAGGACAATCTCTCACATTGGATACATCTCTAAAGACAGTTCTATGTTCCCTCACCAGCTTAATATAGAGAAAAAGTCATGTTCCCAATGAATTTTATTCATCCTTCCTCTCACTCTTACCTTTATCCAGATAGGTATAGGTAGAGAGAGACCTATAGATTCCAGACGTATACCCACATATTATCAAATATCGACCCCTATAGTCTCGTTAGAATTAAAACGCCACTCTTTTCACCCCCTTCTAATAGCTTCATACTCCTTAACTATTTTATGGATTTTTTTAAAATTTTCCTCTACAGGGTGTCCAGCGATCTTTTAAATTTAGAATTTGGAGAAATGTCAAGGAATTTGCTTGGTTAGGGGAAAGTCAGGGAATTTTACCAAATTTTAGGAGTTTTTACATATTCACTAAACAGAAGTCAACTTTTATTTACAATAGTCAAAATCATATTTTTCTTCCAGTTAATACACACCGCGAAACCCTTTTAACACCATTGATCCTGTTGTGCATACTGATCACAATTCTCAAAATCGACACATGATTTCCAACCCCTCTACCACGTTTCTTTTGCCAAAGTTGAGTCATGGCTATGCGCACACGTGAGAATTTGATTACTTTTTAAAAAGAAGAAACCAAAAGTAGTGTATTTCCCAACAACTTTAAACTGAACAAGTTTAAGGAAATTTTTTAATGAATTAATAATGACTATTGACATCTAACTTAGATTGCACACATTAGCCCATCGCTCTAGGCTGAAATCCTTTAACCCCTTAATAGAGTGACACAATTTCAGAATGTGTATGCGTCCAAAATATTATTACATCAAGTTGAGATATTAATAAAATATGGTTTGTAATATAATAAATATTGTTTTATATAGTGGCTGTAAACGTTGGAAAGTGACTCTGTAAAACCTGGAAAAGTAAGAGACTTTTAAAATATAGTTTCTCAACTCTCTTTGATACTGACAATTACTCAATCCCCCTTTAAAAAAATTGCTACACCTCGCCAGAAAACTCTCTGCACCCCCTCCCCGCGCGACATTCACTATTAACCACGCAACAACCGGCTTACCATTAGTATCAACATTTCTGGTGCACACAGTCTTTAGCATTGCGCTGCTACCACCAGTGATTAGAAGCTCTCTCTCTCTCTCTCTCTCTCTCTCTATTAAAGCTTTGCTCAACCCTCTCTGAAGCCTACGTTGGTTCGGGTCCCAATATTGTCATTGTATCCTAGGTTTAACATGACCTAAAATTAGACTGCTGCGAGCAATTCGGAGTTCACTACAAGTACAGATCAAGGTCCTGCTTCAATTGTTTCAAGAGACTTAAAGACGGGATGGATTAATATATTAACTCCATATTAACATATACTTTTTATTTTAAAACTATTTCCGAGCTGAACAAACCCCGTTAGGTTTATATATTATATTCACTTCAAATTCAACTCAATTGATATTCCTCCCAGATGATAGCTGTTGTAATAATTAGAGCTGAAACGTTGGATACATCTATTTAATCGACGTGGCTTAAGCTCACAAATATTTTTAATTCAAATACCGACCACGAGAAACTTTATTACAAAAGGCTATATCCATTGTTTTTAAAAATCTTTGGACCTAAAGGGACACATATTATAGCTAATATCTAAGTTTCTTTTTACCTTCGATTATAAACTTCATTTTAAGAAATGGCAACATTTCCTAAACAACTCAATAAACGTTATATGCTTATTATTAAATAAATATACAATATACTTTTCTCAATAAATTTATAAAATATTTAATACATTTTGAGACCCCGCGGCTCATTAGTGAATACATTAAGTACGTTTCCTTTCCTGTGACGTCACGGCCGGTCGAGATAGGATTCTCCATTTTAATGAATTTACATTCTACTCAGTGAGTTATAGAGATATAACGTTGAAAAACAATCCATACATTCTAAAATAATTCTAGAAAGAGTCCTAGATAATCACAAAATTATCATTTTTCTCTTTAAGTAGTTTTTTTTAAAGTATTTTTTTTACACATCCTCTACAACTTAGGCTATTTGTCTTGGTCACGAAAATGGCTTGTAAGAATCTTCCTGAAAGAAAGTAGATTAAAAAGTCCACGGTAGCATATGCATTTCTATAATAGGAAACAAGAAAAAGGTTAAATCAAAAAAGCAAGTTAATGTTTCCAAGGCGTAAATAATAAAGTGACTGTGTAGACTCGTCAGAGGAAGAGAGGAAAGGGTTATCAGCAAATAAATAAGAACTCTCTCAGAGTGAACCGCTTATTTTCTTCCCTCTCTCTTTATTTTGAAAATTGGTGTCTAAGTGTTATACTGCCTAGACTGCTTAGGTGCGTCAAGTTAAGATGCAGCCTGCTTCACAAAATAGCTTTGAAATATCCAACAAGGCAACGTCGTTAATTTATTGACTATCATTCTATATTTATTGTTTCCAGCATTACTCCCTTGGTCCACAAATGTTGGTAAACTTTCAATCTGTTGGTTTTTTATGTCAAGCTTCACGGAGTTTTAAAACCCACGTGTGTTTGTGGTCCGCAACAGAATGTCCCGAGTACTAGAAATAGTTGGCTTCTCTAAGGTTCTTTGTTGGAGGGAATTCATGTTAAAACTATACATTGTTAAAGGTATCCATTTCAGACTAACAACGTGTGTACGGGGAAAGAAGAATTCATCAATATTTCATTGCTTAGTTAGTGTAAAAGCTACCGTGGGATGAAATGATGATTTATTAAAGTTGATGATGACTTTTTTTTTAGTAGAACACTCAGGTGCTTTAAACTAAATAATAAAATATAGCTTCCTTTCTTTCAGTCATACTTTTTGGAGTAACTTCTTTGTAATTTTCAAGCCGCTTTCAGGCAAGGCCATCACTTTAATTATAAGTTATTTGTGAACGTTGAATACAGTCACACACAAGAGTAGAGTGAGGTAAAGGTCCCCGGTTCGATTTCAGGAATGGCCGAAAAAAACGTCATTGCTGAAATATGGGTTACCCATTTCATAGTGATGGATTGACGGCTGGGTGTTGTCTGTTCTAGCTTAAATGTAGGGAAGAGTGTTACACCTAGATAAAAAACGTACCAATGAACACTTTTGTTTTCCATTCTGTGCTGTGTTGATTTTATGATCTTAACGTTGCAGACACAGCATGAATATAATTTCCATTTTATGTTAATCTTTGGTGACAAGTTATTTTTTTGTGTCAGACGTTAATGTTGTTTTTTTTACTTTTTTACTCTTGCTTGTACATTGTTTGTGTGATTGATGGAGAGGCTAATATGAGCTAAGTTAAAGAGGTTTCTTCCTTACTCTCTCACATACTTTGTTAATGAGGAGAAGGAAGGTATAAAACACGGGAGGAGTAAGAAGGCGTCAAGGGAGTGAGGGGAGCTTGCCTGGGAAACCGACGTCAGAATAGAAATGTTTGAGAGATATGGATGGGGTTTGCTCCGATTAACTTCTTAGAGGGAAATTCAGACAATAATTGTTCACAAAACGCGTTTAGAATTATATTAAATTTAAATCAAAAATACTATTCATATATATTTTTAGCACTGCGTTTTACGACCCGTTTGGGTTATAGGCTTACGTTTATTGAAATTGTTATACATTAATTATTCTATTATTTATCTTGAATATAAACTTTTTTTGAAAGAGAAAAACCTATATTTTATATAATAGATTCATTAACATTTCTGTATAATATTTTAAATCTTATGAATCTATGAATTTTGGCAAGTTGATCAATTTTAAATTAAAGATTAAGTGCTACCATGCATCCATAAAGTCCAGAAACACTTTTAAACAAGTCTATTAGATCCAGGATGGTTTTCTTAACCACTAAACCAAAGGAATGAGAGTTTAAGGTTTTGGTGGAGGAGGACAATTTTCTTCACACTTCCCTAAATTATGTTTAAGGATACATTCCCTCCTCCTTTTAAATTGAGAGCAGACCTAGCTGGTGATAATTGCCGCGGAGGGCTAGAGCGCGTGATTGAGCGGCAGACGCACATGTTTGGTCGACTGTGCTGCTGTCTCCGGTAATTTCCTGAAGCTGTCACATTGTTAGTTGCATAGCTAACCTTTGCTAGTCCCTGGAAACAGATGTTGTGGTGAGAAATACTAGTGTTGGCGGTAATGATGTGTCACGAGCTTTTCTTCAACTCGTCGCCTTGTTAGCTGGTTTCCGGATGCCAGTCCCATCTATTAACGTCACGTTTTAAATCTGCGGAAAAAAAGAAGATGGGTTACTTTACTGTTTGAATGTGTCCCCCACATGAGGCATTAATACATCTTGTTTGTTTCGGAATGTTCGTGACAGACACATTTTGAGAATAAATCAGAAGAATAAAATAGCTTATCGTCTTTCGCGGTGAAACGAGAAGATCCACTTATATTTGATATGTGAGGCAGACATATTGAGCTAGTTAGATAACACAACGTCACGTGGTATTTATAGCCAACTTTGATTTTCATAGATATATATTTAGCACCGCGTCTTACTACCCGTTAGGGTTATACGCCTTAAGTACTAATTACTCTAATAGATTAGGAATTGGGAAGGTTGTATTAGAGGAAGTGAACCCGCATTTGCGTGGAGGGAGAGTGGAAAACCATTTAGGTAAAACCGTCCCCAGTTCATCCGACCGAGATTCGAACCTCGATCTCCCCATCCTCAGCAGTCGAGCTCAACACGACAAGCGCGTTAGCCAACTACGCCATCGAGGCGGATGATTTTCATAGAAGTCTTGTTATTTGAAAACTAGAAACTTATGTAGGAAATTATAATTGTAATTATATTCTAAGTAAATTTAATTAAACATTTAAAGCGAAATAATACAGTACTACATAAGGAAATATTATTGAAAGCCTTCAATAACTTTTTAGATGAACCTTTTAATGAATAAGTTTTCCAATACCTTAGAAATCTACCTAGTGAGGTAAAGGTCCCCGGTTTGATTTCAGGCATGGCCGAAAAACCCGTCATTGCTGAAATATGGGTTATCCATTTCATAGTGATGGATTGACGGCTGGGGGCTTGGTGTTGTCTGTTCTAGCTTAAATGTAGGGATAAAAAACGTACCAAGGAACACACTCGTTTTCCTGTCTGTGCTGTAACCTGTTGACCAATGGCGGAAGTATTTTGTGAAGAGGACGTGTAAGAGCGCCTGTTTTTTAGTGAATCTGACAAGGTTTGTGGTTGCAAGACATGATCAAAAATTTAACATTCAATTTGTAAATGTTTTGTTGATAGTTTATTGTGATTAATTACAAACCCGTAATGTTTTTGCGTTAAAAAAATTGTGTCATTGTATTCACTATTTATCACTGGGTAAAATACATTATTGGCTTTTGTCGTTAGTTGTAATTTTAAGTATGAAAACAATATTTCTTAAAAAGCACCCTATTGTACCAAGGGCACAGAGAAGGAAAGAACAGAGCCACAGCCGCTAGGTTAAAAATGCTGCACTCCTTTTCGAGGCTTTACTCCTTCAACGTTGGGATCGCTAGGTGCGATCACCAGTGATTACAGCGCAATCAAGTGAGAATTTTTGAAACGAGTCACTTTAAACTCGAATGTCCTAGAAGGCAGATACAAAATATGAGCTCCTGTCGTCTGGTGGTCACCGAGAAAGCTTCAGTTAGCGCCCTTCTCCGTCTCTAACCCCTCACCCCCTCGTCCTAAGTACCCTAATCCTGCCACACAAATAAGTTTACTCTAACTGCACAATACAAAGAAAACTTGAAACATGACGGACTTTTTTTTTAACCAAGAGACTGGCTGTCAGCTGAAATTATTTATTACGGAGCACCGAGAAGAATTGCAGACGTTTAGAAATACCAATTTTTTTAAGAAGTGGTTAGATATTTTAAAATATTGTTTTCATCAAAATGAGGGTGAATGTTCTGACCAGTTAAATAGTTTAAATTTTAATCATAAAGTGTGTTTTAAATGTGTGATTTCTTATATAGAACTGTATAAAACATGACTATTTGATAGAGGAAGGCTAGATACCATACCGCGTGGCCATCAATACAAGTCTTTAATATCTATTTGATGCTATGTATTTAAAATCATTAATGTATACCTGAAATAATTTAAAAACTGGTAATTTCCTGGTGTAAATTAAAATTCCCACACTAAAGTAATTAAAGTTAAAACAAAAATATAGGATAGTTTTAAATAGTTCTAATGGTTTCTGTTATTTAAAATTACGTACGTAGTAAACAATAACGTTAAACTATTGTATTTTGTGTGAGTACATGGATGCAGGCCGGATAGTAATATATTTCAGACAAACGGGCCGGTCAGCTATGTCTTGCGAGTCATTTGTTTGTGAATCCTGCCTTATCATTCGACCTTGAAATGGGTTCTCTTTTTTAATAAAAGTTAAATCAGTTCGAAATTCTAATTAATCATATAGGGCTCATACTTATAGATAAAATTATGTACACTTTATTGAAGCAATTATTCAACATATATTATTTATCTGAAAAGTTAGAAAGTTTTATTTTATTAATCACTAGCAATCCTGCACAGCGTTGTCCGTGACCCCTTGTGGCATAATAATTATATAGACATCCCTCTCCC
>CABFVX010002959.1:0-48980 GCA_902151425.1 Timema shepardi | reverse complement strand
CCCCCCATGGTGTCCGTATCTCTGAAACGTAATTCTAAAACAGATAATGCGCTAGTAGTGTAGAGCTCAACTGCTGAGGACGGGGAGATCGAGGTTCGAATCTCGGTCGGGTGAACTGGGGGTGGTTTTTCCTAAATGGTTTTCCACTCTCTCCCTCTCCATGCAAATGCGGGTTCACTTCTTCTAATAATTCAACCTTCCGAATTCCTAATCCATTAGCGTAATTAGTACTTAAAAAAAGCATATAACCCGAATGGGTAGTAAGACGCGGTGCTAAATAATAATAATAATAATAATAATAATAATAAAACAGAAAATATTTTCTTCTTGTCTAAAAATGGAAACATTTACTTAAAACTTGTAAGATTTGTGAAACCAGATGATATACATTTTTGCAGAAACGTGATGGAAAAAAGACCATCGCATTCCACAAAGAGGCATAAATGAAAGAAACGTATTGTTCATTATTAATATTTTACAGATTTTACATATTTTCATTAAAAAGCATAATAATAAACACCCGTTTTCCTAGACCTCAATTTAAAACAAATATTTACAAATAGCTCGGACGCTAGGGACCATTCAAGAATTACGTAAGGATTTTTTGGGGCTAGGAGTGATCAGTAATTTCTTTCGTTTTCGTGGGTGTGGTCAGAATCCAACTTAGCTAAGGATTTTATCAATGGATGTGGTGAGACAAATTCTTAAAAAACACTTCTACAGACGCGCGGTCAAAAAGGTTGCACCTAGCGATGACAGATGGCGCTGAAGCATTGCCTATAGACATACACAGCTATACAATACAAAAAATGTCATTTATTTATGATGTGTTACACCTAATTTCACTACGATAAATATTCTATAATTTCACATCGCCAATCTTTTTGACTATAATAATATAATTTAACATATTGTAAGAAAATTACGTAAGATTGGTAAGGGGAAATGGGGTAACAAAAATCTTACGATCCCTTAAGTACGGAGATTTGAGGGAAAGGTGGGTCGAAATAATGAAAAAGATCCTTAAGTAATTTATGGAGAGCCCCCTATTGGTTTTATGAACATACATTTCAAGTAAAGAATTTTTTAAATTTTAATTTTGTTACAACCTTACAATATTGAGTTATTTCGTGTCTCAAACACTTGCAAAGGTATGATTCAAATTGGCAATATCTGCTTATGTAAATTACCCTTAAAATTATGTTCATGGGATGATTAGAACGGCCATTTGTTTATAATGATAAACAATGCCCAGATACGAAATTTAATAAAAATCGTTACAGTGGATTTCGATATAACTTGTTTTCTCTTTTTTACCTTTAGTGAACTACCCTCAATTTCAGGGTAAGATATCTAACTCCAAAAACTCCTAGGGGTAACCTTATAAAACCATATATACTAAGTTTTAGCCTGATCAGTAAAATGGCGTCGTCTATAGGCCTAGATATAGATACACAGGCAGACGGCATGGAAAAAATACACCTTTTCGGTTTCGGGGGGTTGAAAGTTATCAAAATATGGACTTTTTTTTTACGAGCAAAGTACTTTTCTCTTCAAGGTGTCAAGAGAAAGTAAAAATTGTCTATTTACGTAAAGATGAGCACAAATCATAGTCTTATACGCTTCAATGGTGCAAACACATTTCTATACATTCTTAAAAAACTACTTTCAACGATAGGTTCAATGAAACTATGGAGTAAAATAATCACAATTTAAGAAGCAAAAAGTAGTATATATTACATTGGCCACTTATGTAAGTTTTTGAGTTCATACAGTCATAATGTCCCATTATTTGAATATTGTATTTATTTTAAACCTATCAACTATAGTTATACATTCTTATGAAGTGTTTAGTTAGATACTAGTACATATTTGATCTTTTACATGCTTTGATAACTTAAGTGTTTTATTAAAACACACCTCTTGTCAAAATCTACTATTTAAAAGCCAAAGTTGTTAACCTAAATCTTAAGCCAAACAGCTGTTTTTTTTTTGTAAAACAATCACAACTATTCAACATTAAAACTACTTATACATTCTTATATTATTTCAATGTCTCAAAATGGAACATGCTATAAATATTACTTTTGAGACAAGAGTCTAGATTCATAGAAATATGTCAACATACAGCTAATTTATTACATTTAATAAGGATCAAAATCAGCTTAAAGTCACAAGTACTCAACTCTCCCAAGTTCACTAAAAGAGATTAGATTATTGGTTTAAAACGTTCCATATTTTCTGCGTCTGTTTCCCTAAACATTAAATATTCTTCTTTGCAGTCCACAGCAAATGATTGTGGATTCTAACTTTGAGGAGGTGGTTTTGTGCAAAATAGCTTGTGATTTTTACATTTCTTAAGCCAATGAGGGTATATTATCCTTATTTTCTTCAATGCCTTTCCTAACATTATATGTACAATACCTTCTTTGTGTTGCACATAAGGAAATCGCTCGATAAAATAAACATTTCTAGGACATATGTGTGAACATATCTGTAGGGGGTTTGAGATTCCCTAAGTCATCATGCCCTTTATTGAGATATGCTCTATGAAATTAGATAATCATGTGAAAACTCCATGTTGGTGACCTGGTGGTCTGGGGGTAAGGTGTCAGACTTCTGTGCTGGGGGAATGGGGTTCAATCCTCGTTTCCAGCAGAGATTTATCTTATTGCCAAACCCTTCCTTCACCTCTGACAAGAACTGTATTAATAACAACTTGTGAATGTGAGGAATGCCAGGCCTCCGTGGTTCGGATCCCACGTTAAGCTGTAAGTCCTCCATTTCATCTCGCAATCATCCTACCATTACACATTAACGTAAGTGCGTACAACCCGAAAAGGTAGTAAGACGCGGTGCTAATAATAATAATAATAATAATAATAATAATAATAATAAATTAAACTACCCCTAATTGTTAATTCTCCTCATAACCAGCTTCCTCAGACAAAGGACGTTCCAGGTGGTTATGGACGAAAAGAAATCTCCAGTCCACTCAATAAAAGCAGTGGTACCACAGAGTTCTACAATAGCATCTCACTTTTACAGCATTTACATATCTGACCTCCGTACGCAACACCCTGTCAAGGTTACACTTCTTGCTGACGATATCTTGCTCTACAAACATGGAAAACAGAAACATAAACTATGCATAACTAACAATATAGATATATTTAATATTCCTCCAGGAATGGCTCACACACTGTAGGAATAAAGTCCAGATAAGCAGCCCTACTTGTAGTCAGAGGTAGTAAGCAGCTGTCACCACCACTCACCCTATAGGATACTCCTCAAGGACTGGCTCACACACTGAGGAATAAAGCCCAGATAAGCAGCCCTACTTGTAGTCAGAGGTAGTAAGCAGCTGTCACCTCCACTCACCCTATAGGATACTCCTCAAGGACTGGCTCACACACTGAGGAATAAAGTCCAGATAAGCAGCCCTACTTGTAGTCAGAGGTAGTAAGCAGCTGTCACCACCACTCATCCTATATGATACCCTATTAATTATGATTATTTATGATTTTGTCAGCCTCCTTGATCTTTCCAGTAATAATAATTTGTAAGGATATTTATTTGTGGAATTAAAAGTTAGTTAATCTATATTGAATACTTGAGTATAGTATTTATTTATCTTGTCGAATTTTCCCTATGAAAGAATTGTAGGGATTCCCAATATGTTAATTATTGTATATTCGAGTTGGTTAATAATTTCTTGTTGGGATATTTCCATTAAGGTCGTAAAGTAAAGTGTTAAATGTACGTGACTTGGCGCTTTAAGGGTATCATTTTGTACATTAAGACCATTGAAGTCTTTGATAATTGTTTGTAGATATAATATACATTTTAGTTGTTCTTTAACATTGTCCTTGTGAGATTTTTGTGATATCATTATTTATCCTGTATTTTTGTAAAAGATCGCGCTTCCCAACCTTTGTTGTGTATTTTCAGGTTTTATATGAATCTATAATACCTTTAGAATTAGTCTATCACCGCCCTTCTGTCAGATAATATTTTTATGTGACTCTATTAAATAAAGAATATTTAAATTGTATATCTGTGTTTAGGGGTAATTGGTACCCCCCATTTAATTATAAATTGTTCTACATTAAGTAATCAAAGATTAGAGAAGTTACTAGTTGTAACAGTTTAAACTCGTAGACTGTGACTAACGCTTTCAATCATTTTCAGTATAGTTCGTTCAACAATACAAAGAGCTGTTGTAGTTATTCTATTTCTTCTAACTAGCCGTTCTATTTCGCATCTAGGCTTTCAGCATATTTACAACAATATGAAGATGAGATAATTGAGAGAAAATGCAGAAGCATTTTTCACGGAAAAGAAGAAGGAAACAACTGAGGGTAAGTATGATTAATACACCCACCCACTATTCAAACTCCGAACTCTTCAGTTCCGGAAAATAAGATAATACGAGACTATATATCATCTTAGGCCATATTTTCACCGGTGCGGGTTACATTTTCTTAGGTAGGCTATGTCTGAAATTCTATTTTTTTTACAGAAAGTACCAACTATATGTTTTTATGTTGGTGATAATATATATATTTAATATCGACGGTATTTTTCTTGTAGTAAGATTGTAAAGCTTTTGCAAAAAAAAAAAATATTAAATTTTCCTATGTTTGAGTATCCGTTCGGGTCATATGCCTATATGAACTGGGACAAAAGTATATGACTCAAGAGGATAATTCTTTTTTTTTAGGAAATGTATTCTCAGTTTCGTGGAGAAAGAGTGGAAAAAAAACATTCTTAATGCAACCCACTGGAGTTATAGCTCTGATCTTCAGGTCACAGGAAATCCAAAAGAGTGACTTGCTAGACCACACTATCACCGATGCGGGTGTTTTTTAATTAAAACTATAATAGTACACAATTAATGGGAGGTGTCGTCATTAAATAAATGTAAATTTACTTAATAATACGACAAACGTTATTGATAACGTGTCTTAAAAGAATGTAATGTTGCCTGTCAAACCCCAATCATGTTAAATAGTCAACATATTATTTGACAAGCCGTTGCCTCTCAGCTAAAGCGCCCTCGCATGAATGAACATAATGAATATATCCATGAGTGATCGATGGTCTTACATCAACAGGTGAAACTATTTCGAAAGCACCCTATATTTCCATCCCTCCCACCCCACACCCTTCCTATTTTTGGTTGAAGGGTTCTCTAACCCCAACTTTCTACCCTCACTTTAGTAGCGTGTAATCTCGGGTATTGGTCCAAGGATCGGAGTGTGTGTCACACACGTGTGAAAAATGATCCCTCCCCCCCTTTCTGTCATAACACAAGGAGGGAGAGAGGGGTTGGTCACAGACAAACTAAAAGGATACTGCTCAATGTATTCTCAGCTAAATAACTTATATTATTTTGTCGGCTATTACTACGTTCAACACGAGGAATAGCGGAGAATGATGTTGCTTGTACATGAATAGCAAAGCTTGGGACAGCTAAATGATATATCGCTTCACGTATCATATTCGTAAATTTGAAAAATTACAGTTTGACACGGAGCACCAGGGCAAGGTTTCACATTTTAAATAAACGAACGAGGAATATTACCAACACACACTTTGGTGGCCGCGTTGTCTAACGCGCTACTCTCACAGTAGACTAGACTGCCGACGACGGGGAGATCGATGTTCGAGTCTTGGTCGTCTGTACTGAGGGTGGTTTTCCAAAATGGTTTTCTTCTTTCCTTTCCATTTCTAATTCCTAATACTATTAGGTTAATTAGTACATAAGCGTACAACTCTAACGGTTAGTAAGATGCGGTGCTAATAAAAACCAACGTAATTTAAGAAGTAGTTGTCAGAAGAATAAACTGGAAGAAATGCATCCACATTGCTAAGAAGAAGAAAATCATATTAATCATATGTATAAATAATGCTCGTTTTACCTGTATCATAAGTGGTTACATAGTCCAAAGCGTCACTCTAGTAATTGACTGGACTTCCAGAGAGGGGACGATTGGAGTCGAATGCCGGTCAGGTCCACTACATGTGGTCTTTCTTCCTTTCTTTCTTATGGCCCAAGGAAATGTACCCCTCATTTTCTCGGAGGGAAAGTGTCAAACCATTTAGTAGGCATACATTTGTAATATATAATCTAAGCTGGTACAGCACATGCTTTTGACAGCATGGGTTCTAGCCCAGTTGCTGTACTAATATAAATTATTTGCGGCTCAAAGCACAGTAGGACGAAGATGATGAAGATAGTATAACTATACCAATATTCACTTGACCCACTTCAGTGGCCGCATGCTCAAAGTCATCAATCTCGGTTTAGACTAGCTTGCGGATGACGGGGAGATTGGGAGACCCGTCTAATGAGGGTTAGTTTTTTTTTTCTAAATTGTCTCCTACGCTCTTTTTACGTAAATGCGGTTACATGTCCTCTAAAATGCCACATTCCTCATCCATGCCCCATTAAAGTTATATAATATATATGTATAACCTTAACAGTTAGTAAGACGCATCGATAAAAAAAAAAGTATTTGCTTGAAAAATAAATGTAAGACCATCGTGTGAGGGATTATTCCTTCTCCAAACTCTTCACTGCACCCGACCGGGAACGATGTTGGCCTCCAAGTTCAGGGTTCCTTACACTACCTATGATGCCTGATATATCTGTACATTAACTTACACCACGGTTTATTCTAAGTCACCTGGGCCGTATTTTAGGCTAGATACAGTCCCGTAACGCGGTCGTATCGACGAATGATATAATATTGATCTCTCAACTCTGGAAGTATTTTATTTCGAATCCCGACTAGCAACTACAAATAGATATATTGTCCGATTGGTTTGTATATAGTTGACAAAAGTAGTAATGCCCTGGAAGCTGATAACACATTCTTGAGGTGCGATTCTCTGATAATTTAGGGTTCATTCAAGGTTTACAAACAAGATATGTTACCGGGTCGATTCAAACAGAAGCTATCTTGACGATGTGAATAATTCATTTGCTATCACAACCTGCACTGATGACTACGTGGACTACGGTCTCAATAAACTAGAGTTATTACGACGAAGAGGTTGGAGTTTTAATCTTGTCGGGGTGCCGTGGAGGAGATTTAACTCACTTTTCACAAACACCCCATACATTTAAGCCGTTAAATAATTTCATTTGTTAAAACGTATGCACTAAAAATTATTATTTATTAGTTTTTTCATCAAATTATATTTGATTTCAAATCACTTCGGTGGTTGATTGGTCCAAGGGCTAAGGCCTCTCTCTTACAATATACTGGACTGCCGATGACAGGGAGATCGGGGTTTGAATCCGGTTGAATGTAGTGAACGTGTTTTTATAAATTAGTTTTTAATCTCTTTCTTTACTCAAATACCCGAACATCTCCTCTAAATTATACCTTTATTATTCCTGATACATTATCGTAACTAGTAGTCATACATATTCGTATAAACTGAACTAGTAATAATAGGGGATGCTAAAAATATTCTAGTTTATATTTGTTGTTCAGATGAAATTTATTTATTCATCAGTAGCAATTTTTTTGTGGGTTTGTGAGGAAACCATTTTGTAAATGTTTGTAAGAAAGAGTCAATTCAAATAAATGAGGTAATGTAAACTAGATTAAAAGTTCAGGGTCATTCGTTATTTCTCAGTTGCTATTTTAGAATATATATACTTTATACTCGTATATTAACCCTTGTTAAACACCTGCACTAACATTGTTGTATCCGTAGTTGAATTTGTAGTTGCAAGAGTCACATTGTCTCAGGTTTGTAAGTTGGTGGGGGTGATAAATACTACAGTAATATTCCTGCGATTGTGGTTATAATTATAGTGCTAGAGATTATAAGTGTCTTGATGAATGTAATAGTTAATATATAGTAGGGAAATACCAGTTCAACTTTTACAATTATAGTTTAGTATATTATGAAATACTCTCAAAGCTAGATCGAAGTTGAAATATTTATTAAAAATTGTTTATTATAATTTTATATAGAGCAAACTTACATACCTTTAGACACTCACTGTCATATGAAAAACGTCATATTGCAAAACCTATTTAACAGGTGTCATGCTAAGTTGGTATATTGCATTGCTCGTACATATAATTCAATTAATAACATTTGTTTCATGTGAATATTAATTTGTAATTTACTGGACATGAAAACACTAAATGACAAAAATCAATGAAAATAATATATACATGTATTTTATGTATCAACATTTTTATTGGCGAAGCTTTGTAACTAAGACGAAGTATTTTTCAAGGAAAAGTTTAAGGTGACATATTTTCTAAAAAGAGTCAAAGTTTATCAAACCTATTATGATGGTGGTAAAGGTAATTTATTTGATTGTCTTCAAGTGAAATGAGTACAGTTATGATAGTAATGATTATATTAAAATCTTATAATGTAGTTGTAATAAATATTAATAGCCTGCAATCTATGAATATATAGGTTATAGTTGTATATTTATATTTAGTTAAAATAATAATTTCAAAAAACATTTCTGTTTTCTTACAATGACATAATAGAAAAGATTTTGAACTGTGGGTTAAAATAAATAAATTTAGTTATTGTGAAATAGTGGTGGGATGATAGATTTAGAAAATGCAAACATTATATTTTGCAATCAATATTTAAAAAAATAAATATATTAATATTATATCTGCATGACTACTACCTGTAAACGAGACATCTGCAAAACTTATGGTATGTTGTAAAACTATGTAGTATAAGTAGCTTTTGTAGTTGCGAAATACATAATTTGGAATGGAATCCCAAACGTAAGAAATGTCATGATTTTGGTAAATGGATACTAAGTGAATCAATTTAAGACATTTTCCCCAAGGTATTGCACTGCATTTGTTTTATTTATAAGTTACATTTTCAAATAATTTGATCTATTCAAATATTTTCCCTGGTGGTTTTAATAGGTTAAATCATTTAAAGGATAGTTTTAATAATTCATATGGTATTGCCTTTGGAGTAAGCTTGCTCAAGTTATATAACAGTATTAATTCAGTATTTTTAATGCGAAACTTATGATTACAAAATATCATAAGATCAAAAATATAATCACAAATTTATGAACATAATAACGGTTGTAATTTAATATTCTCTTGTCTCACCCCCCAACCCAACTTCACACACACAATTATACTAATATTTTTATAGGAAGCATCATCATCATCATTAGGTCATCAATCTTGCGATTGATTTGCCGCAGCTCACCACTTCTGTATATATATATATATTTTCCTGCCAACATCATTCGCTACCTGATTCATGTTCTCCAGCCTTGGTCTTCCTCTTGAATTTCTCCCTTCCACACCCCATTCTATAATTATCTTCGTCAAACTATCATGTCTCACTATATGGCTTATCATATTAACTCTTCTTTTATGTAAACCTTTCAAATGTTTCCTTTCTTCATTTGCTTTTCTTAGAATTTCTGTATTGCTATCATCTTCCTCCATGATTTTTTCAACATTCTTCTGTACACTCAATTTTATATATTTCTAATATCTTCCGTTTGATAACGTCAATGGTCCATGTTTCACATCCAACACTCCATACATATGCCCAAAGGAACCTCTTCCCGATTTCCAATTTAATGCTATTCGAGGTTGGTAATGTCTTCTTGTTATGAAAAGCCTTCATTCCCCACGCTATTCTACTTATAATATATTTATTGCTTCTGTTATCTTCGGTTCAATTACTTCCTAGGTAGAACTCCATTAATTGCTGTCACTTTACTTCACCTAGTTCAGTATTCATTTGATTGATTTCTACTTTACTGAACATGTGACTTTTGTTTAATTTTTCTTGATTTTCATATTAGATATAATTTTCAATATTCCATCCAGTCATTTCAGTAGTTCCTTAATATCCTCTTCATTTTCAGCACAAATAGCAATTTCATCAGCAAAATTAAGTGTGATGATAAGATCTCATATCTTTTTTCCAGATATGGTTACTTCTTTTAGGATAGGAAGCACCGTTTGGATTTTTTTTTTTTGGCTGATCAATATTGATACCAATTTACTATATTATCTGTATTATTTTGAATGTATTGATAAGATAATTCTATCAAAAGTAACAGCTGCTTATCACACAACTTGACGTTTGAACACGTAAAAGTATTACTATTTTCTTCTCACCGAATCTCGATATTCAGTAGGGTGAAAATGAGCCTAATAACTTTTCTGTCTTTCAGATAAGGTCCTCACTATGAAAATTGAAAACTACTTCTTAAATCATCAAAAATTCTTTGAAATGATAGTTTTTATTTAATTAATTAATTGATTTGAGGTATTTAACATGCACTTTCTGAACCAACAGGGTATATCATCACAAGATAATTTCTATGAGCGAGAGTGAAAGGTTCTATACATTTTTCTGGAAAGTTATTTTTTCGTACCTTCCAGAGTTCTTTTTACACACCACACTAGACATCGGGCCAGTGGCATTACTTACTATACAGCTTTATATTTTTATCGCTCAAGAAAAATCCGTCAACTTCAGCTGGGTTTGAACCCACGAACATCGGAACATCCAGGGGCGATGTCGAAGAAATGATTAAATTTGGCTGCCACTGTTTCATGAGTGACTAGAAAATTATCTTCATGTAGGAATAGCTTATCTTTCAGTATTTTTATATATTGCGTACCACCAGAAATAATTATAAATATACCTTCTAAAAACAACCCACGTGTATGGACGCGTGGCCAAAGTCACAAGTCTCATGTTTTCATGTTGGTCGATAACGAGACTGAGTAAAAATCCTTGCTGAATATACGGAGGTATCTTTTCCTAAATAGTTAACATGTTCCCTCCACGCAAATTAGGATATTATTCCTCATATCCATCCCACTAGAGTAAATATGCAACTAGCCGGGCGAGATGACCAGATTGTATCCCTAGGATGTATATCTACAAACTCCTGGATTGTATCTACTGCAATTATATCCACAAAACCATGGACTGTATCTAGAGATGAACATTTTCCGCAGTGGTGGCTTGCAGTGGAAGAGTCAAGTTGTAGAGGTGGTGCCTAGAGCCTATTATACTTCAAAATACAGTGTGTTAAGAGACGAGTGGGCTATAAGAAGGGGAGAAGGAGCTGGGGAAGGGGGAGGTGTAATTAGGAAGCAAGGAAAATAGGGGGGAGAAAAAAGTTGAGCCAGCCTTAAAATTATTTTAATTAACTTATTGATGATAAAAAATTTAAATGATTTACGAACATAGCGTGTGTACAAAGGCTCGCACTCATTTGTTTCTTTACTACCTTTTTTTTAGCACCGCGTCTTACTACCCATTCGAGTTGCACGCCTATGTACTAATTACTCTAATGTGCTAGGCACGAGGAAGGTTGAATTTAGGGGAATTGCACTCGTGATAGCGGAAAACTATTTAGGAAAAGCCGCCCACAGTGCAACCGACTGGTATCGAAAACCGATCTCCCTGTCATCGGCAGTCTAGTTTATTACGAGAGTGGCACGTTAGACCGTGCAGCCACCGAAGTTCGTTTGATAATGTTTCTGTTGTTAACGGCCTTAGGAGAAATTAATCTTAAGTATAAACGTAGACATTTGGGATATCTATATCTCGATTACGTTATAGTTCCATTTAATAAGTTGAAATAGTTTTACAACAATATTAATTGAAAGTTTTCCATCTCACATCTCTAAATGTATCCAACATGTCCTGAGTTGTATCCACCAAACTATTAATTGAATCCACAGGAGTTATATTCACCATATTTTGTATTGTATCCACTATAAATATTGGTATTACATCCACAACATCTGCACTGAGGACTATCCATCTCACTGGTATGGTTCTACATTGTAAACTGCCCGCTACTGCTCGTGTGTGATATCCTCGCCCTCCTATCTCCAAGCAGGAGGGGATTGCGCCCGGTCATCAATCATGCCGCCGCTACAAGGCTCCAGAAGTGGGCTCTAGCCTAGCTACACTCGTTAGTGTTTACAAGCAAGTAGTTTCAAGGTTGCTGCAGGATCTTCATCATGAGAAACTTGACAAGAGATGGAGAAACAAGATTCATGGACTTTCGTGCGTGCGAAGTTTGTATACAGGACGAGCAATGGCTAGAAAAACAATTTCCACTTTCACAGGTATACACAACTTGTGAGATGTGTGTTTCAAGGAGACATTCAGCTTTCTCAGGTACACACAACTTGTGAGATGTTTGTTTCAAGGAGACATCCAGCTTTCTCAGGTACACACAACTTGTGAGATGTGTGCTTCAAGGATACATCCAGCTTTCTCAAGTACACACAAATTGTGAGATGTGTGTTTCAAGGATACATCCAGCTTTCTCAGGTACACACAAATTGTGAGATGTGTGTTTCAAGGATACATCCAGCTTTCTCAGCTACACACAAATTGTGAGATGTGTGTTTCAAGGAGACATCCAGCTTTCTCAAGTACACACAAATTGTGAGATGTGTGTTTCAAGGAGACATCCAGCTTTCTCAGCTACACACAAATTGTGAGATGTGTGTTTCAAGGAGACATCAAGCCTATTAAGACAATATTTGTATTTCTTATTTAAGAAGCATGATCATATTTGATTTTTATCTTCATTGTTAGGCTGGTAGAAAGAGATAAACAAGAAATTTAATATAGAGAGGACCAAAGCTAATGGTACAAGGGGATATAATTGAAATTTTATTGAAAACTACACGGCTCAAATGATCGATGTTGGTGTTTTCAGGGTGTAAGGTCTGAAAGACCAGGAGAAGGGGGAAGGAAAGAGGGAAGGAGGTCTTGTCTGGTGTAGACGAGGAAGAAAGATGATCAATGAGTAAAAAAACAACAACTTGTCCTTTAGTCACGCTGGAATGTAGTCCCAAGCTCTTATCGCTCTCCCGCCATCTCGTTCTTTAACAATATCTTGTTGGTTCAATTAAAACTCCCCGGGCGTGCATGTTTCCTCCCCCTGTCCATCGCATGCGGGTCTGACCATCAGCTGCCTCTCGACGCATTCCTTGGACAGCGCTCGCGCGTCTCCGCTCTCTCTGACGGGTCTCATCTCTGTCCACAGTCAGGACGAGCAACTATGTTGGAGCTGAGCGCTTTCTAGACAATTCGTTTTAAGTTCTAAGGAAATTTGACTAGTTACGATTACGAGCAAGAAAAAAATACCTCGATATTGGAAGACTTTAAAAATGATCCAATTAGGCAATACACTTAAGTTGGGGTAGATTTTAATTAATAGTTGATACGTTCCTTTACTAGACACTGATTCACATAATATAACAATTCATATGGCTTATTATTAATTCAATTTATTATTCGAATGTTTATTATAACGAATATTATTCTAGTATATTTTCATAAACCTGTATTAGGCTTCACAATAAATAACTTACATTAGAACCTAACCTTTTATCATGCTGACACTTATAATCAATTAAAATCCTGACCTGGGACTTACTGACGGAAAGTGGTTAAAACTGCTGACTACACTTTACATCAGTTGAAACATAAAAAAATATCCCTGTTGGGCAGAAAGACCCGTCGAAAAAAAATACAAATAATAACCAAATACACTTTTTCTCTTACGTGTACATAACCATAGAACATAATTAATAAAATATGTTTTAATATCTTTACTTTACATCCATTACTGTTTCCAGCTTGTGGCCTGGGTCAGTTTATTATTCAACCCATATATATTCTACTACCGGCTGGCTAGGCCTGTCGTAGCTTCATATTTCTATAATCTGCCTTAAGACTAGGACAGGCACAACATCTAGTCCCCGGCCCTTAATTCATCACTGTCAAAAGGTAAACCCACATTTCGCCATAAATACATTTTTCAGCCATGCTGGAAATTGAACCCGGGACCTTTAGTTCAGCAGACAGTCACGCCACTGACTAAGCTAAGGTGTCGGGTAGTTGTATTATCTATTTTCTTAAAATATTGAACATGTTGTAACCTTTGTTTAATTTAATCCACTGTCCAACTATACATTTTTAGTTTGTTCCTAATACAATACAAATTGTATACCATCCCATCCTATCAAAATGTTGTTTTGAAACTATGTGCACAAAATAAATTACATCCTAATACAGCTTGATAGGTATTTCTTTACCCGCTTTGGCGGCCGTATTGTCTAATGTGCTACTCTCGCAATAGGTTAGACTGCCGATGGCTGGTAGATTAAGGTTCGAATCTCGGTTGGGTGTACTGTGGGTTTTTTCCTAAACAAATTTTTACTCCCCCTTCACGCAAATGCGGGTACACTTCCTCTTCATATAGCCTTCCTAATCCATAAAACCATTAGCGTAACTAGTATTCAAGCGTTTAGCCCAAACGCCTAGTACGATGGAGTGCTAAACCAAAACTAAATGTTTTGTTCTTTTGATCTAGCGATTCCAACATTTTGAAATAGCTAGAAAAAAAATCGTTGGGTGAATTAGATAGAGACCTTTGACTCGATACAAAAAATGATTAATCGAAGGTGATGAATATATTTCCGAAAAGATCATTCCATGATTGAGCATCCCTATCTAGGTCTAATATTCGACCAATATTTGTTCTGGAAGCCTCAACTCCAAAATATACGTGCTGATGCTTTACGCCACCTTAATTTGTTAAAAAGATTTACAGGAATAACATGTGGCCCATCTTCGAATACTTTAGTAAAAACATCAAACATATTCTGCCACCGCGCTATGACATATTGATAACAGTCCCAAATGACTTTTATTCCTTGCTACGTGTTCTGAAACGACATGCCATTCGTGTGTCGTATAGAATAAAGTTACCAAGTCCCGTACCTTAGCTATAAGATATAAATTGATTTCCCGCCAATTTACACCCATCTACTTAAACCCCGTACTCGCTACGTTAGTCGAGCCATTGACGGGAAAAAACTATCTTTAAGGAAGTACTGACTATTGAAGCAAAACATAACTGCTCTATTCAATCTCCACTCTCTCATATTATTATCAACATCCACCACATAATAGTTCCAGATGATCCTCCATACAGCAACATGAATCCTGCATCAAATCTTCTTTCTCCACTATACGAGAAAATATGTTTTTTCATAATATCTTAATTTTGTAAATATTTTCTTAAAAATGTATACTTACATTTTTTTTCCTCATTTTCCTTTCTATTTCTACCTATTTCTTGGCTAAATATACATAACAAACATAGTACAGCCATGAATTATGATAACACCTATTGTAAATAAGTAATGCGATTTAAAATGGGGTCAAATTAGACCCCATGATAGTATTTGTGGAGTAGAAAAATCACTATAGTAGTTGAGACTTAAAACAAATCGTTTTCCCCTCTTCTATACATGTGAATGTATGTGCAATTTTTAAAATAACCTAAATCATCCATGCCTTATTAGATTGATTATAATAAGTCGTAGATAACCTTAGTTTTACGTTCGATAGTAATTACGATTAATCACTAAATTCCATGTAGACCTGCACTAACATAGTGACCGAAAAATAACACATATCTCACGAATGGTAGCCAAACAAACCTCTTAGGTAAGTTCTAAACAGTTGCGTGTTTGCCTTTCCAAGATGAAATTGGTTCACATTCCCGACTGTTATCAGTATGGGGATTCATTGATGCTAAATTCAGCAGGGCTATAGTTATATTAACATATAGTACCCTGTTCGGAGCCTGTGTTTTGCTATTAGCTACTTATATTAATTTAAAAAAAATATCTTAAGGAAGGATGTGTAAAGTTGCTTAGAAAAAGTGCACCGTTATTTGCCTATAACTACGAAAAAAATCACTTGATGAAACCAACTTCATATATAGATTTTGTTGTTGTATTTTACGTTCATTTTTTGAACACCCTTATTATATCAATAGCCGTCTTAAAAACCAACCTAATACTAAGAAAAGGACAACATGAATTCCTTCATTTGACAACTTACCCATAATAAATCTTCGACCATGATGTGAATGGAATCCGAGACCCTTAAGTTAGGGGCCCTAACTCACTCGGCACACGCTCTACCGACTGTGGTAGGTAGTTGTACTCCTGCCATTGTATTCGGTTGGGATCCGGCCCTTACCCGATTACTAATGGCGACAAAGTGTAATTAGATTGATCGACCACCGCTGCGGGTGTCTGGGCTCTTCACACGAATGTTTATTAAGGTATAGTAAATTGTTGTTGGACATAAAATATTATTTCAAATGGCTAACACTGATCGGAAATTAAATCAAATCCCGCCTCTAACCACACAAACAACATATTATTATTATTATTTCCAAATAAATTGACTAAACGTGGCACGTGTAGCCAATACTATCCGTTTTTATGTTGAAATGAAGAGCTGAAATAACTCTTCACTTTTCAACGCTACAACTGTGCTCTTCAATAGTGGAGAGTGTAGACCGTATTTTCTCGTTTTGCAAATTTGAAACGCCTTGACGCATAAATAGGTACTGTTGGCTTGTATTAGTTCTTAAAAATAAATTTTAACTATCTTTATAATTTCTTTCACATTATACACCATGTACAATCAAAAGTAAAAAGGTTTCCACCAAGACAAACTTTTCATGTTTCATTTTAAATATTTCAAATGGTATTAGAGTTTTTTAAATCTTATTTAAAATATATCCACTTCATACTCAGCAGGTGTTGTTCTCTACTATTACTACAGCTACCATAGAATTATTGTCTTTCCAGCACAATTGTAACGAGGCTTATGACGTGATATATTTGGAAACTCGTGAAACCGAGGGAGACACAATATTAATTTTCATATTTTGTAGAAAATAAGTGTTTTAAAATTCTTATTTTATTTTATATTGCTTTCACTATATGTATAAGTTAATATTATATTATATAGCATGTTTACTCCATAGAAATAACGATGTTCATTTTAAAGCTACAAAATTGCAACTACGCTTGGACAAAGGCAGCGCTAGCGTGGAAACTATTGGGTCAAAAATAGACGGTAGATGTCCATAAAAACCTGTAATGCAAATTAAGAGGATGCCCTATAGTAATAGTGTGTGGGTTTGCTATTTTTATTTAGTATAATTGTGTATAGTGATATAGTGAACGTATCTATTTTGTTTGGTTGATCTAAACTAGAAATAAATAACTGTGGTATTACATCTCCAAATAAATACACAATAAAGGGATATTGTTACATTAACCAGAAAATTTCTCTCTAATACCCAGATAACACACTTGACTTCACCATTTAAACCTTAACTAATATGTTGCATACTTAATAAAAATAAAAACTAGAGTGTGAGTCAACCTTGTAAGTATGGAGACTAACTCATACATAAACACAAAACATGATTACAAGTGGTCTTATACTAGGTATTAACGTTTGTTTTACTTCATTGTAGGAATTATAATCGTTGGTCGATGTTATTACACGTTTTTTTATTTGCAATAATCGCAGAATACGAGATTTTCAAACTTCAATAATTGTGGCCATGGAACGAATTGGGCCGAAAATAAATTATTTTTCATTAACATTGAAGTGATCATATCATGTTGAGAATAAAATTAGCCATCTTCCTAACTTGAAAATATTTACTTAATTTATTATAAGCCTTATAATTTGCTACATCCAATCACGTCACCGATTGTTGTCAAAGTTTGTTTCTATTTGGAAAAAGTTCAAACCAAACTATCTTCAAGAAACGCAAGATTTGAGTCTGCATTATTTAGTTTCGATCACATTAGTTTAGGAGGAGCACGTTGTTGAATGTATGTTGCCATAACAGGAATATGACACTATCTTTTTGTACTAGTTGTATCTATATGGCCATGAGGGTGCTGTCATGTGTGATGTACTACGAGAAATGCTCTGCATGTGCTGTGATGCTCCCCTTAATGACGTTTAAATGCTCTAAACGTGAGCCCATTAGAGATTAGAACGTGTGTTTTGTAAAACTAAACTGTAAACATTTTACTTTAAAAAATACTTTCTAGTCTCGTTGAAGGTGAATTTTAAAACTTAGAGAAAGGTGGGTGTATCAATTTATCTCTTTAATGTCAAAAATACTATGAACAGTGACTTTATCATTAAAAAGTTTTTCGCTATAATGAAAGGTATAGAAAAGTTTTTGTCCATTGTTTAACCAGTTATGTATTTCATTTTCATCCTGGGGTTGAATGTGAATGCCTTCATTTGCATATTCTTCTCACTAACTGGTCATAGCTTCTGACAATAGCGCAACAACTTTTGACTGGCTTGGGGTTACATTAACAACCTGGTGGGTACCCGAGCGGGTAAAACATAGCTAACGCAACCAAACAAATATGGAACAAAAATTATAGTTGACATGACTATAAAAGTTTGCAAAAATAATGTAACAAATCTGGTAAACAAAATTTGATGTAAGAAGCGAACATAATGTGACCAATATGGAAGACATTATGTGGCAAAAATGGTGATTATAATACATAATCTGGAAAACATAATGTAAAAATGCGTGTATGCTTATAATGCAAAACACTAAAAATGCTAAACACAATGTAGAAAACGCATACAATCTAATCCAACAAACATGGAAATCATAATATTACAAGAGTGACAAGCGTAGTTCAATATAACTGGCAGACATAATGTGACATCTGACAAACATATTGTAACATACCTGACCAACATACTTTCTTACTCTATGACATTAAAAACTCAAAAGTTTACTGTATTGCCGCATTTACAAAAGAAAACCTTTTCTACCTATTTTGAGTCAATTCTATCCAGTCCACCTCATTACTCCCTATCTTTTTCAGATCTCTTCCAATTGGGTTTGCCAGTCATTACCCTGAGCACGGTTCTATATTCTTCCATTTGCGCTGCTTGCCCTATCCACCGTAATCTACGAGACTTGAGTATCCTAACAATATCTTATAATTATGAGCTACATACCCTGTACTCATCACATTACCTCCTCCATTTCTCAGTAGTCTAATCCCTGTTTAGATAGATTATCTTCCTTGCACCTTGTTTTCGAACACACTAAGTGTTTTTTCGTCACGTAAAGTAAGATACCACGTATAGCACCCATAGAGAAATACCGGTAAAGCTATTGTTTTGAACATTCTGAGTTTTACATTCCTTGGCAGCAAGCGAGATGACAACATCTTAGTGACCGAATAATAGTATGCATTGTACGAGCGTATTTTTCTTAATTTCCGAATATAATATTGTTATTGCAAGTTAAATTTGTTCCTGATTATTTAAGCTCATTAATTAAGTTAAATCTTTATAAATTTAATGATTCTGACAGTGACCCGCCTTGGTATATAATGACTTAAATTTGGGATTAGTACACAGAACGCATGGGCTTTAGAAATTAATATTATCTAATATTTTTGATCAATAATCTTCAAATTGGATAAATATACTTTTGGACAAGCTTTACAAAATCCAAGAGGACACCATGGTCAATGTTGCACCCAAACTACTGATATCATAGTACTATATTGAGTGTTATGCTGCTATTTATTTCCATTGTTGAGCTATTCAATAAGTTTAATTAGAACAATTACTGTTAAATAGTTCTCTAATGACATTAGGTTTGTTTGAAGACGTTGAGATTTCTGTTGTTCGCACACTTGTTCCGCTCGCAAACTCTCTTGGTTTTCCTCAGTTTCAAACTAATGGGTCTAGAAACATTGACCCCAGATGATTGGGCATCATCAACTTTGTCAAGTCACTCGCCTGAGGTTTAGATTTATAATACATTAAATTTGCATTTCCCAAAATATATAGCCAATCTCAAACCATCCAAGTGTGGTGGAAATTTTGGAAAATAAAATGGCCGGGAATTGTTAAACATACGAATTATCAACATTGGCTGGCATTTTATGTGATCTCCCTATATAAGTTATTTGAATGTGACATATATATACCTACGGATGGTGGCAAAGGCTTTTTAATTTCTAAATTAAAAATGAATTACGAATAATGTTTGGGTGTTTTCAATCATTTTCATATTTTGGTGTTTATGACTCTTACATATTTATACTATTTTGTGTATACCCGATATCTAACATCTAGTTCGTAATGTTTACATTGCAGGTTGTTGGGAGATACTGTATATCTGCTGTTCTAAAAATTGCTATTATTCTATTCCAGGTTTACTTTATACCAACAAAGTTTACATTAGTTCATGATCTACAAACTCACTCTACTTAGAACACACAGCCCCAGCCCAGCCCCTTCATATCGACTATATAAATATAAAAACGTTACCTTGAGCAAATAGTAAATGTCTTTGTCAGATTCAGCCAGTTTCTAACAAATGCTTCAGTCGTGTGAACCGTAGTCCTAGACTCTTAGTCCAGATTACAGGGATTATGTTTAGAACTATTTGTGTGGCTCTCAAACTAAAGAAAGCCCGGTCTTGAATGTCACCGCGAATCAGATTCATGAATCAGTGGTGCAAACCTGACATAGCTATGTAGGAAGGGATGAAAGAACGCGGAGGGTGGCATGCCAGGAAACGAGGTTGAAAGAAGTGAGGTTAGGGGAGGGGAATGTGTGCATTTACATAATCAATATTTGGGTTAGTGGAGTACGTGCGCTTGTACAAGCCACTATCACGGAAACGAAACATCAACAAAATCCGTGTAGCAGCACACTCGCCTCGGCTAAGTCGGTCTTGTATCAACATTTCGTACAAGTACCGCTGGTAGCAGCGCCATTTCCCCGGGGAAAACTCCTCACCACAATCGGCCTCCTGTGATAAATAACACAAGCCATCAAATTAACATTTTCACTTATAATTTTAGATATAAAAGACATTACGAAACCTAAGTTAAACTGCTTAAAAAACTAAACCAGACCTGTTCAATTAAGGTTTATGAAAGATGATACTTAGTTTTCTATGAACCTTCATAAAAATTATTACTGTGTTGAGAGCTATTTTGCTATTTTACTCATATCTGGTAAACATGTTTTGTTTATTTGAAGACTTCCGTCAGCGTTGTAATCAAGCAGAAATACTTAGCATTTCCTTAAAATATTTAAAAATAATTCATAATGTTCATAATAATAATAATTATTATTAGCACCGAGTCTTACTACCCGTTCGGGTTATACGCACTTACGCTAATGTGTAATGGTAGGGTGATTGCGAGATGAAATTAATCAGATAAATCTGTGCCGGGACCGAGGATTGAACCCCGGCCGCCAGCATAGAAGTCTGACACCTTACCCCTAGATCGCCAGGTTGCCCAATAATATTCATAATGTAGATGAACTAAATCTAGGAATGGGATACAATAATATAGAAAGTAGTAACTTTTGTTGATGAGAGGCTATGTCAACAAATGTCTTGCTCAATACAACTCACTAACATAAACAGCGAACATTTAGCCTAAATTGTGACAAACACAAATACTAGTAAGTTATATTATTTCATTTTCAGCAGTTTGAAATATAGTTTCAGATGTACTTTTCTATCAAGATACATTCACGCTTACATTAGATTTGGGTAATTCTGTAAAACTTTCATGTAATTAAAGACAAATTAACCTATCCTTTCACCTACTAATGATGCCAATCATTTTTACGTCATGATTGCTGCGCAGGCCAAATAAATATATCTATTTTTGGTAGGATTCTGGTCGGAAAAATGATAATAAAATATATACAGTTTTTTGCGCTCAAGATTAATAGCATATTCTAGCATGAATTGAGATAAAAATAGATTAAATTGTTTTTAATATCTCTTGTAATTGTCAAAAAATATTTTTCCTTTCTAAATGGGAATCTAGACACCCACGTTTCCTGAAGAAATTATGTTTTTCAGAACATCTAACTAAAACCTTGCAATTTAAATGTGATGATCTTGACTAGGTAAATATTACCGTTATTTTAAAATAAACATATGCGCATCATCTATTACCAAAAGCATTTAAAAGCATTTCACTACTGGTCCAGGATCCTTGCATATTTGCAGTAGAGGGAATGAGGATAGGGAACTGGAGTTTGTGGGAAATGTAATGGCATTTTCATAAATAGAGCGTGGAAAAATAAGTTCTCCCAAACATCAGCAGACCAGTCAAGACAAGACCTACACCTTTGTTTGCAAGTCCACCAGTACGTGGTGATTGATTTATTAAAATGGTTTTCAATGTAATTGGATTAAATACTTTAAATAATTTGGGAGTTTACTCATCACTTGATAAATTAGTGATTTTAGAGAGAGTCCCCTTTGACGAATATTATAGTTAAAATAATGTTAAATGTTAATTAAATCTATATTTACCATCTGCAGTCGTAAATTTTGCATGACGCATGAGGATAGATTTTAATGCTTATTCTTTTTTACCAAAAGTTTTTTGTTTAGTACAAAATTAAATTTGGTTCCTACAACCTATTATGTGTTTGTGTATTTAAGTTTAAAATAACAACGTTAGCAAAATTGATAGTGAAAAAATAAACAGCTTTATAATTAACTTTAACTTTCACTTGTTTGCAAACAGTAGTTTAAAATAATGAACTTTTTGTTTAGGAGTTTTCCGTGTGTATTTGAACACAAGGTTATTAAACAATTTTATTTGTTAAAGAATTAACTGAATTCTTGATAACCATTTATATTAGCTCTTTTTAACTAAGCTACAGCCAGTAATTCTAACCCATGGTAGCTATGCTACTTCCAACTATATGATCCCATGATAGTTATGCTACAATATACTATTTTATTCTTTGATAGTTATGTTACAAAAACGATATTAGTCCACGCTCGAGTCCCAGCATGGCCGAAATAAATATTATTGGTGAAATGTGGGTTTACCCTTTCACAGTGAGGAATTAACGGCAGGGGGTTTGATTTTGTGCTTTCTTAGTCTTAAATTAAATTATAAGGTGTATGAAGCTACGACAGGCCTAGCAAGCCAGTAGTGGAAAATATATGGCTTGAATAAAAAAAAGTGGTCCAGTAACACTGCTCACAGTCTCAGTGCAGCAGCACTCTACGATAGATATTAGTGAACGTTGTCCTATTTTTAGAAAATTTGCGTAAGACATAGCTTGTTTATATTATTAAGACAAAGGTTCGACACAGATAGGAACCCTAGACTAGTGTAGCTAAGATGTTATGGTTTGTAAAGTGGTTTGCGTGTGTTGCCAAAGATTCAAGAATATCTGAAAGATAACTTTGATCATTTAAATAAACCATAAGTTCCTAATAATATTTTTACCGTCGAAATAATGTTTTGGCACTTTCTCATATGTATCTGACGATCTCCACACGTCCATCACAGACTTTGCCTTAAACTATGAGTGAAGAATGACCCTAAGCACAGAACCAATCCTGGATAGCTCAGCGGTCAGAGGATTGGCGCGCTAAGCCAAAGGCTTTGGGTTTTAACCTTCGTACTCGGGTGTCATTTCTCAACTAATTTTAAATATTAATTGTATTTCGGCCTTCAATAATATTGTATTCAGTCTTACAGAGAATAAACTAAACATTTTTTTAGACAGTTGTCCTAATTTCTCTGTTGATTCTTTAAACCAGGTTGTAAATAACATAGTCATTTTCCGTCGTTATTGCAGCGTAAAATATGATTGAATGAACATTTCTACTAGCGTGATTGTAACTATTTTAGCGTGACCGATGCAACCATTTACACGCTTATGTCTGTGCCAATTTGTATGACCTGAGTCAAACATCTGTTGTGTCATTACTACAAACATTGAGAAACAAAAAAACAAAAAAGGTATATTAAATAATATCAAATTTACTATATTTGTTAAAAATATTCCCATCTTCTTTTAGATAAGTGTTACTGTACTTCACACATACATTATAGCTCCTTTATCTAAATTATACATATAGCTTGTGATATAACATGTGAAACGAAATGTTTAATATCTTTAATGATGCTACAGCATTGCGATGATAAGTTATATCATATTTTGTGGAGATGAGAATCCAAATTGGAAATTTTCGTTAATGTAAGGTACCCTTAGATTAATTTTCATTAGAAAATTAGATGGACCATTTTGTTTATTATTCAAACAGTGTCAAAATAATAGATTAATCAAAATTGTTACAGCCAATTTAGATAAAATATTTTTTTTTCTCTTTTCGACGTTAATTAACCTTCCCTTTATTTTAAGGTTGGTTAAAAAACACCTCAGGAGAGACTTAGGCCTATATAAACCTTAGAAACCAAGTTTTAGCCTGACCGATAACATTGTTTTGGCTCTAGTCCCCCAGTAATCATCCATCAAAATACCAAATTCAATCTTTTTTATGATCACAATATTTTCTTTATTCGAGGGTCAGGCGTAAGTTAAGGAAAAAAATATGAAGAAATAGCTATTAGTTTAATGTATCACAAATAAGAATATTTGTCCAAATTAGTGTTTCATAAGTCTAAATGGACTAAATCCAGACGAGCCACTGATTGAAACGTACCTTAAATTACTGATTTGTTTAGATTTGCAAGGGTTTTCAAAACATATAATATACCTTTCATCTACCATTTTATTATTTTTAATTTATTAAATCTAGGTAGTTAAAAGGTATTTAATGAAAACTGTTTATTAACAGTTTTATCTTAACATTTTTTTCGCACGTTCGCTGAGAGTGTTGTGTAGATGTCTAATTTACGATGACCCCTTGAAACATTAGGACTAATAACTTACTTATTTAGCACTGGGTCTTACTAATCGTTCGAGCTATACGCTTATGTACTAATTACACTACTGGTTTAGGAGCTGGGAAGTTTGAATTTATAGGAAGGGAACCCGCATTTGCGTGGAGTTTGAGTGTAAAACCATCTAGAATAAACCACCCCTAGTATACCCTACTGAGACTCAAACCTTGATCTCCCCGTCCTTGGCAGTCTAGCTCAACGTGAAACTATTGCGTTAGCTAGCTACGCCATTAAGGCGGATGACTAATAATTAAACACGATACCAGCAGCAAGGGTATAAGGAATCACGCTCGAAACAAATTTGACTTCGGGGGTTAGGGAGTTCAGGGTGGAAAACTGTGGGTGGTCTTCTCTTAACGGTTTCTCTCTTTTATTCAACGCAAATGCGCGTACGCTTATTATAAAATAAATTTTCCTCGTCCCCACCCAACTATTATAAATATATGTACAGCTTGGACAGGTAGTAAGATGTGGTGTGCACTTATCCATAGTTAATAAAGCATGCTTAAATTTAAAAGTAAAATTTTCTGATTTTAATTTTGTCTGTGAGTATCAAACTTAAAGACTGGGCTATCTAAAAGTACTTAAAAGATTGGGTATAATTATGATTAATTAAACGAGAGAATAGATGTATAAGGATTAAATGTTTAAGCGAATTAATGAATAAGAAAAAAGGTGTATAAATGAATGAATAGTTAAGTGAATGAGTGAATGAGGGAATGATTGAATGAGCGAATAACTGGATACACGAATGACTGGATAAACGAATGACTGGTTTAAAGAATTAATGTATAAACGAATGAATTAAATATTGATTGAATGAATGTAAAGGCGAGTGAATCATTTATGAATGAATGTATGTACCATTCATAAGTGAATTACATAATTACACTATATAGCACGAAACCAAGGTTGCAGACTCAAATTATCTAGAAGTTATTTGACTAAATGTAACCCGGGAGAGACTATCAAAAAAACACTGCTCATGGATTTACACGTCACGGGACCTTTGGATAATATGTCAGGCTCATCAGGCTTAAAACACATGATCAGAGTAATATTGAGTGCTACCCCCTCACTGACTTAGGAGGAGTTATGTGACAAGTACGAGATTTCTATTATGTAAAGCTCTGTCAGTCAGCGATTTGAGTTGTCCATTAATTGAAAAGGATCATCTCTATGACAGTGACGTGGAAGCCTGAATGACACTGATCACTGTCCCTTATCTTATTACGAAAACAATCAATCGATAATTTGGGTGTGTATGTAGGGGTAGCGACGCGTTATATTGGGCTTTTATGACTCGGCGACTGGGGAGGGCTTATAAACTATGATTTATGTCTGTTTGTGATTGACTGATGCATCGCAGCCATTTATTGCTGGAGACGGACTTTATATTGTTTTTCTGTTGTTTTCTACTTTCACCGTTCTCGATAGGGAGGTAATATTAACCACGAGCAATCAATCAGTGGGGCAGCCAGAAAATAGTTGTTTTGGTGCTGAAGTTGTAATTAAAACATTAAACTTTTGGTTTTTGGGCAAACATATACGTGATGTCTGAAAGGGTGGCAAGACTAATAAATATAAATGTTTTGTTTATCAGTTGGTAAAAGTTAATGGCGTGTGACACTGTGCCCCCAGAGTTAATGGGAAATGACTAGCTAACATTTCAAAATGGCATTAAAGAAACTGGGAGAGAGAGGTGGGAAGGAAAACCCCTTTTCTTCACCTTTCGATGTGAGAGGCGCCTTTCTCGTGTATCTTTTGTTTTTAGTTTTATTAATGTGCTCAAATAAATTGACAGTGAAAGCTACCCAGTTAGTATTCTTGCGCCGGCTGACTTTGTATAAATACTCCCCGGGATAAAACGCGACTGGCAATATTTGAATGTACAGGAGTATATATAGAATATTCGGTCTAGACGTAGTTTTACAATCAAAGTGTGTCTTTAATGTTCGAGATACTATTCTGGAAAATTACAAAATCCCCCATCGTTATTTTTAATCTATCTATAAAATATGAGCTTGATACCTAAACTAAGTCAGGAGCCTGTCTGCGCACTGAGCTAGAGGTTCTGACTTTGATTCCCGGCATAGCCGAAAAATTTATAATTGGGGTTGATTAACTGATGGCCGGTTAGCTGGGTGTTGCTTATGCTATTGGCTTAAGTTACTTCTTTAATCGTTTGCTGATATAAGTCGGTTCAGAAAGTGCACGTTAAATACAGCAAATGTACACATCTTTAAATTGTGAGAGGACAGGTTTATGTGTTTGCTCTATATTTAAATTGGTTTGTAATTCATTTTATTATGTGATTCAGTTCAGAAAGTTTAAGTTAAATACGTCAAATAAACTATACAACGCGAATAAACTATAAAGTAAACTTTCCGTACTTGTTTTAACCGATTTAAATATTGCTTTGTTCAAAATGAACACACGCTTACCGTTGATTTTTATTTCGGGTCATCTTAGTACCCGGTTATTTGAATTAAATGGATATTTGGTAATTGTAGGAATGGGCAGAGTTATATATATAAAGTTAACTTTTCCAGCTAACCATATAAAGCATAACCAGTAAAGATGGTTCGATGAATACAAATGCTGATGCCTTAATTGGTATTTTTAATAGTTTTTCTAAAATTAAAAACACTTTGGTATATTTTTATTTCTAAAATAGATTTACTTGCGCTGCTTTGATCATGTTACGTTAAGATTTAATGAATATAATTCATATTAGCTCAGTATGTTTAATTCAAGAATGGCATACCAAATTTGTTTCTTTATCCATGGTATTCTATTTTTGAAAACTGTGTTTATTGTTAAAAGTTGAATCAACTTAACAAGAGACATTCGACAAAGTTATGCCAAGTTTCGAGGAGCGCGTCTAACAATGTATGGCATAAAATGGTGGCCATCTTAAGGACATTGTTTTATAAAATAAATAGTCAAAGGGTATTTTGAAAAATATCAATCTTTCGTTTTAATTTCAAGTTTAATTTGAAGCCTTTTACAGGTAAAATAGTAAAGATATAGGGTTATTAATATGTAAACACTTTCCTTCCACCCTACCTCAACCCAAACTACAATTTTCAAAATGTTAACATTCTTTTATCATCAAATATCAATTAGAGGAGTATAGTTCTACAATAGGAATTTTTTTTTGACATACTGAGTTGTATTAACTTATTTTCTTTCAATGTTTCTTCAACAAACTTATATTTTATGGCACCTCGCTTCGTTGAACAGTTTTATTGTAGTAGTTGATTTATTAATTTACTTTTGGCGTATTTAATATGTATTGAGCTATTTTCACTTGTTTACTGACCTATATAGTCCCTTGACATATGGTCTTGACAATTCAGAGTCATAGGACCAGTTTCATAGTCCAATTTAGTACGCCTCAAGTGCGGCGCTACGCTAAATACATGACGACACCTACCTAAACTCGAATGGAATGGGCCGTTCTCACATAGGAAACTGGCCCATTCCATTCTGGTTTAGCTAGGTGTCGTCATGTACTTAGTGTATTGCCGCACTTGAGGCGTACTAAATTTGACTATGAAACTGGCCCTTAGTCTCAAACCATCTCTTTTTCCTCCTCATGACCAACTAGATTTTTATTTAACACGACACCAATGGGATGAATACACACATTTTAAGTATAGAAGTAATAATGGCTGTCCCCAAATACTTACCATCAAATTAAGGAGAATACTCTAAACCTCTCCCACCCCTGGGCCACATAAAACTTTCTAAAAGTTAAAAGGGACTTGGATTATAAAAATAAACTAGATATAGACATGAGTGGTTCACATACGTGTGTCTTATACTTTGTGCCCTAGAAGCTGCTAATAATATTATTAATATTGCTGATGCATTACATTAATATTCAGGAGGAACCACATGCATAATTCATCCTGAAACATCCTAAAATACATCACTAACAATACAGGCCTATATACATTGGCCGCATAAGGCGAAGAGGGAGTGGCTTCGTGAGCATGTATCATCTTAAAGACTGCGCAATTTAGCCGGTTTAAATGACGTCACAGCTTTGAAGCAATATTGGTAGAATCTTATGCAGGGATTTTGTTAGGTGGGTGTTATCTAGAAGCATTAAGCCTATTCGTTGGAGGCTTAGTTAAGTGAGTCAAGAGATGTTAAAAATTACATAATAATATAATGATACAAAGATGTTAAATAAAGTCAGACATTTTATACTTTGTGATCTCAACTTATTTTACTTTTATTACGATAATATTGATTATTTAAATCCTTCAGGAGCTATATATTGCTTATTACCTTTTATCTACCACAATAAATAAGAACAGCCAAATTTGAAGAGAATACGAACCCGTAATTTAGAAGAGATAAAATATTGGAGATGTCAAAAGTTCCAAAAATCCCCTTATTTTACTTTCTCATCCCCCCAGACCACCTTATGACCAATGTTTCTCCTCACTCGAGTCTTATAAAAGACCTCATGTCACAAGCTTTAAATCAAGGTATATTAAAATACCTTGAGGAGATCTTAAGTTATGATTTACGAGAGAAATAAGAAATAATAATAATAATACTTAACACCACGTCTTACTACACTTTCGGGTTATACGCTTAAGTATCATTGACTCTAATGCGTTAGGAATTGGGAAGGTTGAGTATAGAGGAAGCGTGCTTGCATTTGCGTGGAGGGAGAATGAAAAACCATTTAGGTAAAACCACTCCCAGTTCACCCGAGTGAGATTCGAGCCTCAATCTCCCCGTCCTCGGATGTATAGTTCAACACGAAGCTTGCGCGTTAGCTAACTACCATACCGAGGCGGGTAATAAGAAATAAAAGTATGTTTTTATTACTGTAGCCTACACAGAAAATATCGCAGTTTCTCACCCTACATTGAACCATTACATTTCATGTTCAGCTTCTATTATTATTTTCGTGAATTATCAAGCCTACTTTGTGACTTGAAAGCGGGAAAAAGAAAGGGCGGTGAAGTTTTCAGGCCCGGCCAACACTGTATCGTAATCCAACAGGACATAAAAATAAGGGGCTAGAGATTTTTAAAACCTACCTACAGTACCACAAATTTAGTTCAGAGGCCATAAAACATTTTAACTCCTTACTTTAAGATGAGAAATAAGAAAGTTTATCCTCTTGTAAAAAACAACTTTTAAATTTTGTCTACCTAGCATGTCACGGGTTTTTAGACAGTATTTTTTTGTACTGCGCGTGTGAGGTTATGTGAAGTCTACTACTGTTAACAGCTGTTGTTATATAGGAGCAGCAAAAGTCAACACATCTTCATTACCTGTCACCAAGTCACTCCCTTGAGACCTGCCTCGCCCCCTCCTGTCCCATTTTACCCCCCAGCCTGGTCAGCGGACCATAAACTAGGTGAGTTTATCTGCCCTCTTCCTCCGCGACATTGCTTCACACTGAAAAACAAACTTCACTGACGACTGCACTCAGCCAAACAGTAATAGAATTAATTGCATCCCACTGTGGAACGATTTCTTTCTTCAAATCTATTCCCGGCGAGGTCAGCATGTATAATTTTAAAAATAAGTTTGTTCCCTTACACCAAGGGGCGGGTTGAGAGTTGGGGTTTGTATTTTATAACTGTACAACGATTACATAATCTAGTCTTTTTTCCCCCTCAATAAGAAATGTTTTTAGTAATTATTTTAACTATTTGTTTTCACAAGTATTATTAGTAACATAATTTAAGGGGAAGGGATTACGAGGAGGGAGTAGAGAAAATAATCCTTCATTGGTGTAGAAAGATAATGGAAAATATAAACCAAATCAAAGTTAAAATCCCGCCATATTTTTAGTAGAAAAAATGAACAATTTGTCACATCTAGTGCAAGCTTAATCTAAAGAATATATTTCTTGCGGTTATCTAGACAAATGGGATGGGACCTTAGTAAACTAGCAATATGAGGTTACAATCAAACAGGAGTGCACAGTTGACTATCAATATGAAGTTACAGGCAAATAGGAGTGCACAGTGAACTAGCAATGTGAGGTTACAGGCAAACAGGAGTGCACAGTTGACTATAAATATGAAGTTACAGGCAAATAGGAGTGCACAGTGAACTAGCAATATGAGGTTACAGGCAAACAGGAGTGCACAGTTGACTATCAATATGAAGTTACAGGCAAACAGGAGTGCACAATGAACTAGCAATATTAAGCTACAATCAAACAGGAGTGCACAGTTGACTATCAATATGAAGTTACAGGCAAACAGGAGTGCACAGTGAACTATCAATATGAGGTTACAGGCAAACAGAAGTGCACAGCTAACTATCAATATGAGGTTACAGGCAAATAGGAGTGCACAGTGAACTATCAATATGAAGTTACAATCAAACAGGAGTGCACAGTAAACTATCAATATGAGGTTACAGGCAAACATGAGTGCACAGTGAACTATCAATATTAGGTTACAGGCAAACAGAAGTGCACAGTAAACTATCAATATTAGGCTACAATCAAACTGGAGTGCACAGTTGACTATCAATATGAAGTTACAGGCAAATAGGAGTGCACAGTGAACTAGCAATATGAAGTTACAATCAAACAGGAGTGCACAGTGAACTATCAATATGAGGTTACAGGCAAATAGGAGTGCACACTTGACTATCAATATGAAGTTACAGGCAAATAGGAGTGCACAGTTGACTATCAATATGAAGTTACAGGCAAACAGAAGTGCACAGTGAACTAGCAATATTAGGCTACAATCAAACAGGAGTGCAAAGTTGACTATCAATATGAAGTTACAGGCAAATAGGAGTGCACAGTGAACTAGCAATATGAGGTTACAGGCAAATAGGAGTGCACAGTGAACTATCTATATGAGGTTACAGGCAAATAGGAGTGCACAGTGAACTATCAATATGAAGTTACAATCAAACAAGAGTGCACAGTGAACTAGCAATATGAGGCTACAGGCAAATAGGAGTGCACAGTGAACTATCTATATGAGGTTACAGGCAAATATGAGTGCACAGTGAACTATCAATATGAGGTTACAGGCAAACAGAAGTGCACAGTAAACTATCAATATTAGGCTACAATCAAACTGGAGTGCACAGTTGACTATCAATATGAAGTTACAGGCAAATAGGAGTGCACAGTGAACTAGCAATTATGAAGTTACAATCAAACAGGAGTGCACAGTAAACTATCAATATTAGGTTACAGGCAAACATAAGTGCACAGTGAACTATCAATATTAGGTTACAGGCAAACATAAGTGCACAGTAAACTATCAATATTAGGCTACAATCAAACAGGAGTGCACAGTTGACTATCAATATGAAGTTACAGGCAAATATGATTGCACAGATAACTATCAATATGAAGTTACAATCAAATAGGAGTTCACAGTTGACTATCAATATGAAGTTACAGGCAAACAGGAGTGCACAATGAACTAGCAATATTAAGCTACAATCAAACAGGAGTGCACAGTTGACTATCAATATGAAGTTACAGGCAAACAGGAGTGCACAGTGAACTAGCAATATGAGGTTACAGGCAAACAGAAGTGCACAGCTAACTATCAATATGAGGTTACAGGCAAATAGGAGTGCACAGTGAACTATCAATATGAAGTTACAATCAAACAGGAGTGCACAGTAAACTATCAATATGAGGTTACAGGCAAACAGGAGTGCACAGTGAACTATCAATACTAGGTTACAGGCAAACAGAAGTGCACAGTAAACTATCAATATTAGGCTACAATCAAACAGGAGTGAACAGTTGACTATCAATATGAAGTTACAGGCAAATAGGTGTGCACAGTGAACTAGCAATATGAAGTTACAATCAAACAGGAGTTCACAGTTGACAATCAATATGAAGTTACAGGCAAACAGGAGTGCACAATGAACTATCAATATTAGGTTACAGGCAGACAGAAGTGCACAGTGGAATATCAATATGAGGTTACAGGCAAATAGGAGTGCACAGTGCACTATCAATATGAAGTTACAATCAAACAGGAGTGCACAGTAAACTATCAATATGAGGTTACAGGCAAACATAAGTGCACAGTGAACTATCAATATTAGGTTACAGGCAAACAGAAGTGCACAGTAAACTATCAATATTAGGCTACAATCAAACAGGAGTGCATAGTTGACTATCAATATGAAGTTACAGGCAAATAGGAGTGCACAGTGAACTAGCATTATGAAGTTACAATCAAACAGGAGCTCACTGTTGACAATCAATATGAAGTTACAGGCAAACAGGAGTGCACAGTGAACTAGCAATATGAGGTTACAGGCAAACAGGAGTGCACAGTGAACTAGCAATATGAGGTTACAGGCAAACAGGAGTGCACAGTGAACTATCAATATGAGGTTACAGGCAAACAGGAGTGCAAAGTCAACTATCGATATGAGGTTACAGGCAGACAGAAGTGCACAGTGGAATATCAATATGAGGTTACAGGCAAACAGGAGTGTACAATGAACTATCAATATGATGTTACAGGCAAAAAGAAGTGCACAGTGAACTATCAATATGAAGTTACAGGCAAACAGGAGTGCACAATGAATTATAATTATGAGGTTACAGTTAACCATGACTGCTATTTTTACATTCGTTCAACTCTTACCTTCATTAACCCGGATAGTATGGCGTATTCAAATAGAGAGTACCATCGCTACATAAAGTGGCTTCAATACTTCGACCAATAATTTGAGCTTTATAAGCTTAGCGAAGTGAAGCAAATTATGTATCCATATCACTAATAATAATTTGTGCTTAGTTATTATGAGCCTCTTTACTCTGTCACTACCAAGTATCAACCAAGGCTGAGAGGGATGGGACGTGGATCTTCGGTTTCTGAGTGACACTTATTTAAATAGTTTTCTCATGCCTGACAAAAACAATAAGTGTATTTTAAATTAAATTTACTTTAGGCAGAGAGAATACCTTTTCAAATTAATTGATTCTCAAACAATGTTTTTTAAATACTTGTCAAACAGAGCTACTGTAGCCCCATGGCTTCTTTGGTGCTGACTGACAGCTTTGAAACGTTACCAGACCAAATTATGTATACCTACGCCGGACCAAATGATCTGTAAACACATGTGTTTAGCAGCTGTCACTTCTGACGGTCAAAATTTAGGTATATACCTAAATGTTGACTGTCATAAGTCAGCTGTAATCTGTCAGTCAGCACCAAAGAAGTCATGTGGCTAGTGTAGAAACAATATAGAAAAGGATAACTGAGGACAGAACCGTCAGTCTCGTCTTGTCTGAAGGTCATAGCTTGAATCTTGGTTGGTTTTTAGATTAGTGTTTATTTCCTAAATGGTTTCCTACTCTACCTTAACACAAGTGTAAGTGCATTTATCCAAAACTCTAGCTTTCTCAACACTACTCAATTAATGTAAATATGCAGGTATCTCAGCCAGGAAATAAGATTCAAATCATGCCTGAGAATGGATGACCAGATGTAGTCATGTAATATCAATAATAGAGTTATGATGAGGAAGGTAGAATTTAGATGAAATGTACCATGAGTGTATGGAAAGTAGAAAATCAATCCTCGGTTCACCCGGCCGGGAGTCAAACCTATGCCTCCTTGCCGTCATAAAATCACACCCGATGAAATGTACAGTACATCTAGTCCAAGTTTTGTTATTACATTTTGTATTTTCTTAACACCGCGTTTCATTACCCATTGGCGTTGTACTCACTGGTACTATCTACGTTAATGTGTTACGGTTGAGTAGGGTTGAATTTAGAAGAAGTCTACCCACATTTTCGTGGACGGGAAGTGCTAAACTATTTAGGAAAAACTACTCCCAGTACTCCCGACCAAGATTTGAACCTGCATTTTCAGTCATTGGCAGTTTAGTCGTGATTCCATAGAGAATCAATTTGTTTCTAATCGAGTCAGAACGTAAGCGTTAGGCTGAGAAATGATGTCGTTACTAAAGTTTGACCACTTGCCATTGTATTGCTCTACAAATGTGTGCAGACGACGATCAGGGGAACTAGAGCTGAGGAAGGAGTGTAAGGCGTATATTAGTGTGTGTGTATGATTTATCATAACAGTAGTTGTCTCTTGTTTACTACCATTTATTGACTTTGGGATTCGTTTGGAAATGATGTAGGCTCTAATTCCGATATTTTCTATGGCGAGGTGTACTTATAGTGCTGTATCCCTTCACGCTATCGGGTGGTAATAAATCACGAGCGTGATTAGTGTCCCTGAGTAGATATTGAAATCTCTCAATTCAGTGACTTTGATATGTAAAAACGGGCTGTTCAGTAAGTAATACCAAAAGTCGTGTAGGGGAGGACTAAGTGGAAAGAGAATGTAATGAAGCTTTACAAACTACCTCAGGGCAGAAGGGGCGGGGGTGTGAATTACTCCGATGGCGGTTGTCGTGATCCGGGAGTAAAGGAAGGGTTACCATGCTTGGTTAAGGGGGGTAAGGGGAAGTCATTGTATTGTCTTGTGCCACAAAGCCAATAATGTCCCGCACGGAACGGTCATTTGCTGTAGCCTTCCTGCAGGGTCTCCGCCGGGACGCTATCAAGATTAGACGTGCACCAAATTAACTAGCAGCGCCCCCTTCACCCTCCCCCTAACTCTCTCCCTCTCACACACTCTCTCACTCTCTCTCTCTCTATCTCGGTATCTGCGTGTAAGCACCCATCATCCCTGTGTAATGGTAAACCTCAGCAAACGGATGAGCAAAGGATGACGCATGACGATGTGACATATTAGTGTTGAGGCTGTCACGCACCTGGAGACCGGTAGAACCTAGAAAACACGAAATTTATTATTTCTGGAAAAATCTTGGAAAACACAGACAATTAAAATAATACATCCGGAACATAAAGCTACAAGATTAAATAATGCATATTTGCATAAAAAAATTTAATTGGAGAAAATAAGCTAATATATGTTTCTCCTTGAAACATTGAGTTAAGTAACAACCGAATCAAGTTTAAATAATCTTATTCGAAACACCTATGGCATGAATTCAAATTGTAAGTTCCTTGAGAAATAAATTTTACTCCTCTTATAGTTTATAGGCCTGTCTACGACCGCTTGTTTATCATTTTAACCAGCCTACAAAATCTAACCTTCAATAAGATAAGCGTATGGAAGTTTGGCTCTTTATTTTTTTTTAAGTATTTTAATTATTACCTAAGAGTGGTTAATATGAGAATGAATTAAACTAACTGTTTTTATTACATAAGTGAGAGAATTGTTTATGAAAAGGCCACATACAAATTTGCTGAAAATTGGCTAGGGCTGGTATATATTAACCCTAATAAAGGTTTGAATTTGTAACTACTTAATAGGAGGTAATCGAGAACACCGATCTAATTGGGAACTGCTTCATTCAAAGGGGATTCCCGGGTCTACAGGGGGAAAAAATCAATTTTCGGTGAGAACTATATAATTCCTTGTGATAAATCTGTTAAAACTGTTGCTTAGATGAGCTTTTTATCAAATTTGGTCACTGCTAAGAATATTCCATTACAAAGGCTCTGTTAATTATTTAAGTAGCATTATCCAATAAACAAAGTTACTGTCGAATTCCTATAAATTATAGTTCAAGTTATTCCAAATAGCAGGGGTTGGCAACCTCGTTGGGGCCTGACTCGGCTTGCAAACCTATCAGAGGTTCTGCGATCACCCATTGTTTCCTTGATCTAATTTTGATTACGCCCCCCCCCCCGTCTATACCACTAATACTTATTTATTAATTTCATACTTTCCTCGGAAATTATTTTTTCTCCTATCTAGAAAAAAAAGTATGAATAACATTTTTACTCTCAATTAAACTAACCACTTTTCTTATAAATATGTATAACAAAGTTTCATAATACATATAGAATTAATATGAAACACAAGAAACGCAAATACTTCTGAATTCTTGCTATTCGCAAAAGGCAGGGGGTTATCAGTTAAACATCATTTTGGGTTGTAATGATCTTCATATACACTGTAGCAGTATCGAGACGATTAGACACAATGAAATTACTGATATTTATATTTAACATTACCGAGAGAAAAATCGTCTAGTATAAATCTTATAAGGTAAAATTTAAAGGATATATTCCCCAATTCCCTTGGGGCTAAAGTGTAAAATTATTTATGATAAATCAGTATCAGTACGCCTGACTGTGATTTGAACCCTTGCCTTATTTTCAAAGGTAAAACACAGACTAGAATAACTTAACATTTTGTCCAAGTGCCATTTTCATCTTTAATATACACGTGATAGGACAAGAAGTTTTACACACAGATCACAAAGAATAATAACATCAAACTGAAATGTTAGTAATGTTCCTGTTAATTTTTATCTTGGCCAGCTAACTGGCAATTCATCACGAACTTCCGATTCTCGGGTGGGAAAAGAGGAAATTTTTAATTTTCTTGTGGGTGGTTAGCTACGCCCCTAAAAGCTCTCGTGCCCACATCAGCCCTAGAACTAATTGTTTCAAAAGGTTGTGTCTACCCCTTTTTGTGATACCATTTGAATTGAGTTTGTGAATTATTTGTTACTACGGTATTTTTATTAGTTTTAAAGGAATTTGTTGGTAAAACTGATTCAGAGCTTCAATAATCGATATGCATATGATTTGATTGTTTTCACGAAACAAAATAAAGTGAAGGAAATATGTAAGCTGTAGTTTTTTGAAGAGTTGAATCGTAGTTGAAAATATATAGCAAAATCCAAAGTCAATAAACAATTGATATAGATCCGATATTGTGGAATTTTTATGTGTCTCGAGGAGAAATGCGTTTTTATAATTGAACATAAACCTATCTTAAATTTTAATTGCATTTAGTCTCTTTTAACAACTCTTGACAATCGAAACCAATCAAATATGTCCCCAGAAACCTGCCATCTTACAAGAACCATTGGCTGAACCTTAGCTTTATTACTAGCATGTAAAGCGTGGTTCTTAGGTTTATACATGATATTTAAGTGCTCCAAGGACAAAACATGCTTCCCCCATATTTGTAGGTCTATATCCCCTATACATTCGATAAAATATTTCTAACCACCTAAGGGTGAAATGAGAACTTGAATTATACCTAAAACATTCTCCCAAAGTGACGATTATTATCAAAATTGAAGTATTATTAGAGTGTGTAATACTATATGAAAACTATTATATTGACACAATTTTAGGGTAGTAAAAATGACGTTTGATACTTCGTGTAGTTGCAACTATTTCAACCCAATAATCCAATCAGCACACTGGGATTTCTCTCGGACCAACTACATCCCTCATGTTTTCAAATGACACATACTTTATTTAACGAAACAATATCTAATACATACACCCCAAAATATTTTTATTTTTGTGTAATTTTATTATTCACTTTATATATAACAAACATGTATACTGTTCGATACAATAACAACGTGTAGTGAAGTTAATGAATGTGACCCTATTGGTAAAATTTGCAAGAATCTTACAAAACATTTGATAATTTAAAAATAGTCATTAAAAGAACTCGCTACATGTTACCAAGTTGGCTTTCCTAGAAGGAACTTAGTCTAGGAGACAATGTGCATTGATGGAAGTACAACAACAACAACATCACGATGCCAAAAGTTTTATGTGCCTCTCGTAAAAATATCAACATTAGAAACTGTAAACTTAACCCCCTCTAGCCTAACAACCTTATTCTTTCTCACAGTCCAAGATGCTGACGGTTACGTCTGGAGCAATAAAAAAGGGGGTGTTAGACCTTTTTATGACGTCTTATGTATGACATCAACATGCTAGGCGCGTCCAGGGAGATATCCAATATCCCGTGTTTGTGTGTGTGTGGTTTCTTCTCGCCCTACCACGAATATATATATATGGCCACAGGGCTGGTGCCACCAATAATACGATTAATCTAAGATCTCAGATCAAGAGTAGTTTTTTCCTCCCTCCTTCTCGATCTCTTTCGTAATCAAGAGTAAACGTGCCCCGACTGGCTGAGACGGTCAATACAAGGGATGTGTCCCGAGGTCCGACCAAATGTGGACGCTGATTTTGATTCCTCAAACCCTTTATTCGATGGGGAAGAAAAAGTAAAAAAAGAGAGAAACTGACCAAACTTATCTAAATTTAGATTTAAAACATTTAAAAGAGTTCACGATAAATCTCTAAGCTTATTTTATATTGTGCTAGAGGAGTTCAGACTGAATGAGCGCTCTGAATGATAAGGGCTTAACTCTTACAGGCAATGTTAGGGACCAAGAAGGATGCATTGGTAACTTTTTAAATAGTGATTTACACCCTGAAGAGTTCCGATGGAATGAAACCTAAGTTGGGGGATTAGTTGGTGACGATCGATATTCTTCAAGAGGCGGCCAATACCTCTTTGTCCAGTAACAGCAAAGTAAAGTGTGAACTGTGTTATATTCATTGGAACAGCCATATTGTGTTTGTTCCCATTTATATATTTTATATCCATCTTTCCAGTTCCTTTTCCCATATATATATATTACACTCTTTGTTTAAAATATTATATTGTATATTTGAACTTAACCAAAAAGATGTACTAATTGGTTTTTGAATGGTAATATATTTAGGTATGAAGGCCACTCAAAAGGTTTTTTATTTAATAGCTATTCTCAATTGATTTGAATTTATAACGCTATCTAATTCTTAAATTATCCAAGATTTACTTTTTATATTTTCACTTATATTGCGAGACTGATGTCTTAAACCACATGAAACATTATTATTATTATTATTATTATTATTATTATTATTAGTATTATTAGCACCGCGTCTTACTACCCGTTCGGGTTATACGCACTTACGCTAATGTGTAATGGTAGGGTGATTGTGAGATGAAATGGAGGACCTACAGTTTAACGTGGGATCCGAACCACGGTGGAGGCCTGGCATTCCCCACATTCACAAGATGTCTTGTCAGAGGTGAAGGAAGGGTTTGGTATTCAGATAAATCTGTGCTGGGACCAAGGATTGAACCCCGGACCCCCAGCACATATATCCGACACCTTACCATTAGATCACCAAGTCACCTACATTACTATTATCTACGAATATAATGTACTATTGAATTTAGTATTAATATATTTTCTCTCTAGCTTAATCCCCACCGAGAGAAAATTATAGGATTTATTTCAACTTGAAATCAAAAGTGAACCTTAAGATTGTAGAATCAATAAGAATATGAGGTGACCTGGGGGTTTAAGGTGTCAGACTTCTGTGTTGGGGGTCCGGGGTTCAATCCTCGATCCCGGCACAGATTTATCTGATTGCCAAACCCTTCCTTCACCTATGACAAGACCTGCATTAATCACAACTTGTGAATGTGTGGTACGCCAGACCACCACCGTGGTTTGGATCCCACGTTAAATTGTAGGTCCTCCATTTCATCTAACAATCCTCCTACCATTACGCATTAGCGTAAGTGCGTATAACGGGTAGTAAGACGCGGTGCTAATAATAATAATAACATGTAATTATTAACATGACATACCTAGCATTTTCTAAATATGGAAAGCAAGTCCTACTGCTCACAGAACTACTTGTTAAAAGTTACTGATAGTTAGGACGACTTTGGTTGACTGATGATCTCAGGTAACTAGATGTTCTATTTTTTATCTGTTTAAACGGTTTTCTCTATCTATCAGATTTTATTTGGGCGTATCTTGCTTGTGTGTTTGTTGGGAGTATTAATTCTGTCACCTCTGAGTGTAAACTGTTCTGCGACAAGCGTTAATCTGATAACACATCTTTTTACAGGGTCCTGGGTTCGATTCCTGGAAGGTTCGAAATATTTATAATTGGGTAGACTAGGGTTTCCCGCTTCAAAGTAAATGGCATGTTAAACATCCCTAAATATATTAATTTAATTTTCTTAAAAGCGTCATATAATATATAATGGACTTTGATGTACCACCTGTTGACGAACAATTCAACCTACATATCCCAGCTCACGAACTAAACGTCAAGACCGTCTCAGTTGACTGGTTGGTTATAGAGGTGTTAGAGTTTTAAAACCAATTAAAAGGATTTTCCTAAATGTTAAGCTTGTTACACTTCCTCTAAAATATATCCTTCTTGTCCTTACCCTATTTGAATATTAAAATGTGCACTAGCCGTTATTATATTTTAAAATCAAATAACCTATTATTAGAGAGTTTAATTAATATACAAACATATTTCAAATATATACTAGTTTGTCCTATATGTATTTCATATTTAAAATAATTCCTGTTTCATTCAAAAAAAAGTTAACGAACGTGTTTATCTATGGGGCTTTAAATAGCAATCTCTGAGTATTAAGTATTGTAACTGTTTAGTATATTAAGAAGTAACGTTTGGTGAATATTTATTTATCTAGCATATTTCAGACTCACTTCATCGCATTTTTTATTCTAATTCAAATCTTTTTACACGCGCTTATGTTGATAAGCTTGTTTTGGGCATTTAGTTTGATTACAAATTAATTTGTAATAGATTTTTTTTAAACCAATGCATATCAGGAATTTTACTTTTTATAGTATATAAAGTAAGTTTAAAATTTATTATGTTAGGTTTGAATATAATCAAATAATACAGAGATTAGATATTTTGTTTTGAAAAAATATTATAAGCATTTTATTTAAATTGAAATATTTTGTTTACCTTTCATAGTATTTCACCTATAGGTAAGCTTATTCCAAATAAGTGTCCCAGTATATTTTCTTTATTTTGACATATAAATCAATCTTTGGCAATAAAGGTTGGAAATGTCACGTTGAAACTGAATGGTCTGTCAGGAGACACCTTTATTGAACGTAATAAAGGTCGTATTTAAATAAACCTGTTGAATAATACACATTTAAAAATCTGTAAGCGCAAATTAAGTAAGGTAGTGCAACATTTTTATCAGGCTAACATTGCCACCCTTCCTCCCAAGACATGTTGGGTGAAAGTAGGGCTTCTTATGAATAAAATTAACATTTCATCGCGTTACCTGTCTAATGTTTTACAACCACAAATTATGCGAGTGTTGTCTTGGTGAAATACTTTAACCACAAGGAGGGTTCTGCCCCCCCTCCCACCCTTTACAACCTCATTACAGCTAAACAAATATTTATATTAGTCATCGGAATGTAATTACCATTCTAGAAATAATCGCAACAGATTGCAACGGTCGTTTTGCTCTAAGCCTCTACCGGTTGAGAAATGCAATTTTCTCTTATCGGAATGAAAGATATCTCATGAGGATTTTCACACATTACCTCGGGGAAAGGAAATTGGCTAAGTTATAAAATACTATGTTTGCCGCAAATAAATATGTCAAAATAGAGGCACTAGAACATTCAGTTTTGTTTACTTAGCTCTTTGTTAATTTAATACATTTTAATGCTATTACAGCTGAATTTTAAATATATTAAAGCTAGGTGAATGGAATGATTGACTCAAAAAGATGGGATTTCTGAATTACTATTGCGTGTACATTAGTGGTTCTCTTTCTCACACTTACACTCTCACACACCCACACTCACACTTTCACACACTAACACACTCTTAACACACTCTCACACTCCCACACACTCTCGCACACACACACGCGTCGAAGTTTACCAGTCCTTATTATAAGCGAATGTTGGTGCCCTAAATGTATTTTCCTAGATTAACACATTTAAGAAGCTTCTAGGTGACCTGGTGGTCTAGAGGTAAGGTGTCAGACTCTGTGCTGGCGGCCGGGGTTCAATCCTCGGTCCCGGCAAAGATTTATCTGATTACCAAACCCTTCCTTCACCTCTGACAAGACATCTTGTGAATGTGGGGAAGGCCAGGCCTCCACCATGGTTCGGATTCCACGTTAAACTGTATGTCCTCCATTTCATCTCACAATCACCCTACCATTACACATTAGCGTAAGTGCGTATAACCTGAACGGGTAGTAATACGTGGTGCTAATAATAATAATAATAATAATAAATTAAGAAGCTTCTATTTAGGTCACATATTTTTTAAGAAGGTTATTTACTGGCTTAATCCATGAGGTAAGGATGAAGGTTTAGTGAGTAAAATGCAGCCAAATGATTGTGTAGAGGGGATAGGAAGACCAGAGAGAAAAATCAAATTCTGGAAAAACATGCCCCTTACGCGCTGCTGATACCTGAACTTTGATCTGCCCATCGCCGGTGATCAAGTCTATCGTGAGACTGACGCTTTAAACCACATGACCATTGTTTTAAACTTAACCTTATCACCAGATCTAACTACTCGTCCGAACTCTCCGCACATTGGAATTAGACTCATGAGGTGAAGGTAGAATGTAGACATGTGCTTGCATTTGCGAGCAGGTGGTTAGCAAACAACTCTCTAATCCCGGCCTCACTTTCACCATAAAAACCAGACTAGCGAGTGTGTGGCTGAGTCCACCTGCTCACACATAATGGTTATCATATTATCTACCTGATACCGCATTTATTTGTGTTCTAGCCAACATCTACAATTATTGGGTATTTATAATATTGTGCCTTGAATGGTTATTAACAGCCTCTCTTTGTTGACGCTACTATACACACAGGTTTATCACATATTGTGTGTTACATGTCTGTCTCGTGTTTCAAACTATCGCTATTCTCTCTTCCAAATACAGTCATAATAGCGAGAAACATTCATATTCGTGTTATTTTAAACAGAGATAACCTGTTTTAATGTTAATAGTGAAGGTAGAGATAACGTACCTTAAGGATTGTACCCTGCTTAGAATAATGGAATAATCCCATAGCCTACCATTATTACTTATAACATTATTATTATTATTGTTATTTATATTTCAAAATTTCAACAAATAGATTCCAAAGAAAACCCTAAAAATAGTGAAATATTATTTTTAAAAGGAGGAATGTATTAGGAGTTGAGGGTTCGTGGATACTATAATGTCATGGAGCACTAAATCAAAGCTTCAATCCACTTCACACAATTTTGTACATCAAATTATACCAACTATGGAATATATTACTTACAGTACTTTTGATAGTCATATGGTTAAAAACAGATTTGTATCCAAAGTTTCTTCAAAAAGTTTTATACCAAAGCACTTTTGATGAAAATATACAGCTTTTGCCCCAATTTATGGGACAAGCCGTATAACCTGTAATATGTGAGCTACTGTTGAACCAATTTTCTAATGACATGGAACATTTGATTTTAATGATAGTGACGTCACACCATATTTTATTTGACTAAGTTAAAAATTAACGAGATAAGCACAATTTTTATTCATAACCTTCTTACACTCGGATTATTAAAGTTGTGTGGTAATTAGTGTTTACTGCCTTGCACTAACATACTTTTTATGTTTTTCATAATCAATCGTCTAGGCATTGTACTAAAAAATTGATATTAATACTTTTGGATTGAGGTTGGGGCGTTATCCAAAAATGTATGACAGGGGGAGATTCACTGTTATTAAACCCCTTATTCTAAGCGAATGCAGAACAGAATTGAGATTTGGGGGAGGGTTATTGTTTTCAATGACTCAATACTATCTAGATCTCACTAATGAATACATATAGAAATCTTATTGCTATAGATGACAATATTTAACTCATTTTTTCAATAGTACTTTTTAATTCTTCGAGAACGGGGGGAAGGGGGTTATCATATTGACTTGGAAAATTACGTTACACCCCCGCCCCCCCGCCCCAAACCCTCCTATGATAGCCACGCCACTGGTTAAAGAATGGTTAATTGTTGGTCAGAAAGATACCAACACTGAAACAGGAAGTATTATTTGTATACTTCACCATCGTCTAAAAGGAAATTAAGGACCATTTAGATGTATCTGGTCCGATACCTTAGATCAGTCGTTAGCGTGTCTGTTTATTGAGCTAAGAGTCCCAAACTTGATTCCCGGAATGGCCGAAAATTTTGTCATTTGTCGAATGTGTGTTTCCCCTTTCACAGTGATGAATTAACAGCTGGGGACTGGGTGTTGTGTCTGTTGTAGATTTAAGTTAATATATAAGTTGTGTGCTGATATAATTAATAGGTTCAGAAAGTGTACGTTAATAACCTTGGATAAATGGAAAAAATAGATGCATCAGATTGAAAGGGAATAATCCGCAATTTGGAGACTAACGTCAGAATGACCGTTGACGGAACAAAACATTTGACATGCTAGTGAAGGCTTTGGAAAGTATTAATAATCACTAACAAAAGAATGGTTCTAAGCGAATCCCCTTCACGCATACTAAACAGAAACACCATATGTTATCTAAACATGACGGAATATTTTTTTGTGTTCATATATTGTATTTATCTGTCATCAATAGGGCCAGTAGCTTTGGTACTTTATTTATTTCAGGAAACAGGTTGTTGTTTTTTGTCTTGGAACATTTGAGTATTGTATTTGCTCCTCATTGATTTAAATGTATTGATTGATTTAAACTTGAAACGGAACACACAGGTCTCACAATTACATATATTGAGTATATATTTTCACATCCTCTGGCCAACTAAATTAGACCCAAGGTTTGCAAAATAATACAAATATAATGTATTTTTGGCACTCAAATAAGTTAAAGAACTCATTTATACTTGTAAATTCAGAATTTGACCATCCTTTATTCGTAAAAACACCATTCAAAAATAATTAGTTCAAGTTTGATTATTATAATGAAATTTTATACAATAATGTTCGGTGTTGGCAAAAGCTTTAAAAAAATTGACAAGTTTGGAAACCTCCTTGACAATTCGACTAAACGTCAATCTCATATAGTCTGGTTTGTCTAGAACTGGGAGGTTGGGGTTCAAAACCTAGTCAGATATTCTAAGGACGTTTTTCATTAAAGTTTTCCCAATCTTTCGCCACACAAATGTGGGCACATATCCTCTAATGTATACCTTACTCATACCTATTTTACTAGCTTATTTGAAATATATATGACCTGCAAGAGCCGTAAGACCAACATTAAAACTTGTTTGACCAAAGTTTCTAAGCTTATACACATAGTTCCTCACTGAAATATCAAAATATATTTTATTTTCTGGTGCATTTATACAGCAAGAGGAAAAAAAGGTCCGAATATTTAAATATTGAAAAAATTATTTCCTTTGTAAAGAAAACGTGACAAAAGGGAATTGATAGTGTATCTAAAGAAAAAGTTTTAGATTGGTGTATGCAGATTTTGATTTGTATGCTTCCATTCCGTTCACCATCATGGTTGTAGCATTATTAAATTGATTGCACATATCTTATATATACATCAAGTGTAGCTGTCTCTCAGAGAGAATGAAATGTTTATACGTAGTCTACCAATCACTAAGACAAATATCCCGGCTTCGATTCCCGTGTCTAGGTGTCCACATATGTTTGAATTACGTTTGTTAGTGGCCATCAAATGTAAATTTCAATTTAGTTTATCTAATTTAGTTGCATCATATTTTTAATTTTTTAGAACTGCGTTTTACTACCTTTTCAGGCTATACGCAAATGTATTAAATTACACTGATGGTTTTAGGGGATAGAAAGGCTATATTTGGAGGAAGAGTACTAGAATTTGAGTGAAGGGAGAGTAGAAAACAATCTTGGAAAGATTATCCCCAATACACCTGACCAAGAATCTAACCGGGACCTTCCTTTCATCGGAAGTCTACTGCGAGAGTAGCACCATAGGCCATGTTTTTATTGAAGCAGGTCATAATATTTACCAAACAAACATGTAAAACAAATTATTTTCCCACGTTTCATTAGGAGAAATGACGTGAGTGATAAATGTGGCCGTATGGTGAAATATGTTCAGTGCCTAGAATTTTTGTTTGAGTTTAGATTATTCTAAAATACAGGTTTTCCCTCAGATTTGTTTATATATTGTTAGCTTCGCTCTAACTTTTGTAAAGTTCTTGAGCGGAAATTACATCAGCGCTGTCATCTTTATCAAGGAGAAAAGTGCGGGGAAGGGGGGGTGCGGTTGTGTGGCTGAATGATAAGTTTGAATTTGTATTTTAATATTCCCGAACCAAAGGAAATAGTTTTATTAAGGTAAAACTAACCGATATTTGGTCTACATGACTACATTGACGCCACTCCTTTTTACAAAACCTTTTGTAATAGTGTGGCTGAAGATGTAAATATACCACCAAGGTATGATATATATGTAAGGTATAAGCTTCACTTATTCACTTAAGTTGAATTCACACTGACAATGAGAGGGTTGTGCACCGGCTGTGTCGTGTCGTGTCGTGTCGTGTCGTGTCGTGTCGTCACCATGCTCTGACTGTTTTGGTCACCGTAGCTACTTTTGACATTGGTGTTTTCCGCTATTTCTTTACAAATTACTTCTTTAATTAAATTATTATCGTATTATTTATGTTGCAATTTATATTACTGTACCAACATTTTAAAGTTTCCTTGAGACATAATAATTGCACACGGTAGTTGTGTTGGAATATTATCTAAGCAATGTCAGATTGTAGATAAGAACCTTCGTGAAAGTTCGCATTTGCCGAAAGAAGCCGAGCTAAGAAAAATGACACAAATGGTCGACCATAGGGCGCCTGCATTTCAATTCACACTGACAGGGCTGTGCCCCTACCATGCTGAGCCGTGGCCTTGGGAAAACACTTTTGAATCAATTCTAGACGACACAGTTGAAGGACGGTCAGCGCACAGTCCTCTCAGTGTGAATCAAACGGTCTTACAAGATTACTCATATGTAAATTACCCGTTCCAGATTGTCTGCAGCATGACACAGCAAGGGTACAGCCCTTTCAGTGTGAATCCGTCTTTATTAGGACTATTAGTGCTTGAGACTGCACTAAAATGAGTTTATAATTACGAACCCTTTGCGTTAGTTGAATGGTCCAAGACGTTATAATCACAATCGTTCATATTGCCAATGATGGGGTTGGAATACTAAATAGAGTTCTACTTTCCCTTCATGCAAATGCAAGTACACCTACTCTAAATTGAACCTTACACATTCCTAACACACATGCTTAGTTATTAAACAAGCGCATAAGCTTAACGGGTAGTAAAATGCAGTGGTGAAAAAAACACGTGTAAATCTCTCGCTTTCACACCCCATAAAAGGTGGAAATTCAATATTGCCAGGATTCAAACCTAACTATTTAAGAGAAATAGTCTGAATCTCAATACCTCAGCAATATCTACTATATCTGAGACCTACTAAATATTCATATTTTACAAATATTAAGCAAACTCAACATTACTAAAGTGTATTTAGGTCTGAAAATATGTTTAGTAAATTTGTTTTCTCAAGTTTAGACTTCCTATTGACATAATTCTATTTCCTTAAAAAAAAACGCATTTTGGCAAGCGGAGAAGTTTGAGATGATGAAACTTTTTAATATAACGTAATAGTTATATGTTCACATAAGAGTGTTTCCAAGTACTATCGTCTTTTTTATTTACCGACAAGTAGAGCGTGAAGGTATAGTCTCGCTTATTGATATGGCTATGTCGGCTGTCGGGATTTCACAAATGGTGGCACTCGAAACATTTTGAAACGTTATTATTTTGTTAAATATAACAGAGGTTTAAGCAAACATTTCTACTCCATATTTCAGAATTTTTAAAAATCTTTGTGTAACATTTTCCGTACTTCACAACCTACCCACATATCTACACTAATGGGGTGAGGATGAAGAAGGTAGAGACTATAGGAAGTGCACCTGCATTGACATAAAGGAAGAGCATATAAACTATTTAGGAATAAAGCCCCTCAGTACACCCTTGCAGGTTTTGAACTCCTTCACCGGAAAAACAGACAAGACGAAATATAAGCCTTTGACCTCGTGCCCACTGGCGTATGGATCATCACATAGTTTTGGGGTTAACGTGAGTTCTACAAACAACGCTGAAGATCTCGTATTTTCATATATTTTTGCGAGAAAAGTTTTTCCGCCATTGTATTTTCACTAACAAATTATTGGTTGGTTATTCATGTCTCTTCGTCGAGAAGAAAATCTAGGATTTGAATGTAGACTAATTTTTTAGTTTTTAAGTAAAAATAACCTATATTTTGGGTGTGTTTGGCTTACAATTTTACAGAAACAAGACCTATAAGCTGCAAACATATTGTGATGTAACCTAAATTCTTCATAGGAAATTACTTTATTATATTGTTCTTGAACAGTAATATTTTATTTGAATTTCTCCAAACTATTTGGGGATGCATAGCAAGACAGGTTGGTTAGAAAGATTGCTATATCATACTATACTATAATATTATAAAGAGGAAAGATTTGATTTTTTGTTTGTTTGTTTGTTTGAAATGAATAGGCTCCGAAACTACTGGACCGATTTA
>CABFVX010002958.1:81824-98322 GCA_902151425.1 Timema shepardi | reverse complement strand
TTCACACCCGAAGTAGGGTGATTGATCACACATATTATTATTATTGACGCCCAAAGCGAGGCGCATTTTATTCCGTATTGTTACACACTGGTAAGGTCTTTGACTTCCTCTTGACTAATAGTCGTTTCTAAACATAGCTTCCATACATATAAGTAAGTAAAAGTACATAAACTCTGTTTAATTTAATTTCTAGTTCTTAGCTTTGGGATACATTGCCTAGGCATCATACATTAAATTTATTCGATTAGTATATTCAGCACTAAGGCTATCGCTAGCTTAATTCAAGAGGTAAAAATGAACGGGGTAGTTTATAGGAACGACTTTAGTGTTTGCATGTAGATATGATTGAGAAATCACATTGGAAAAATTATCGAGCTTCAATGAACTCGGCTGGGATTCGAACGACGACTAAGTAAAATACTAGTCCAACGTTTTAGATAACTATATCACTACTATGTTTTTATAAATTTTTTGTTTGTAGCCCGGTGGGGTCGAAGTTTGCTGCGAAATTATGTCACTAGCAGGTTATTCTGAGCTCACCATAGGTGCGGTGCAACTCCAGACTATCAAACATCATTAACTTGTGTTTGGAACGCTAAAAACGCACACAAATATAAAAATATGTGGTTATTTATAATTCATGGCCATCCTAGCCTTTTGATTACTTTATGTGAGAGAAACTTTCTTTTAAAAAAAGTTGTAAAGGTATACATTTGGTTCGCGCGCCACTGGTTGTAAAACCTCTTGTTGGAGTGAACCGGCTCTGTGCGAGTGTGTGTGTGTGTGTCTGCACACTCATTACCGCTCCAACTTTCACTGCCACCTAAGTTAGATTGCCTCACTCCGTTCTGGTAATATCAATGCTAGTTTATTCCAAACAAAAACCGCGACTTACGTACTTCCATACACAGCAAACACGTTTCTTAATGTGTTGATACAGTTCTTGACTAGAAGGATCTAGATATGTGTTTCCATACCTCGTTGCGAAGCTACACTCGGAATACAGTGGTGGCATTTTAAAATTGATTGGATTTATTTTTTGCTTCCACAATTGGGACGAAAAATGTAGTGTGTCGTGCCATGTGACATTTGTTCACTCGCTCCGCGTCTTATTATCCATCTCCGCATATTCACACTTATGAGATCGGGACTAGTAAGGATTAATAGGAAGGGTACCCGCATTTGCGGGAGGGAAGCTCGTGATTTTTTTTTTCTTCTAAATTCTACATACCCAGCTGCTGAGATTTGAACCCCGACCTTTCGGTCACAGGCAAACCAGGCAAGACGAGACTTCATCTTTTTTCCGAACACCCATTGATGGGGGAGAGGAAAGGGGGACCGGCAATCTTGCCCACTCTGTTTTATGTTTCAAATGTAAATATTGATATTTATATAAATAGCAAAGTTTATTATCAAAAACAATGTAGAATTCACAGCATATTATAATTAACAAAATTTGTTTCGCCCTTGTTGCCATTAAGTTAGGAAATCTTGGTTTGATACTAGTGACTGTCTATAAATGTGTTGTATTTACGAATGTGACTTTCACCGAGTAAATCTAGATTTAGATATATTTAAATTCTTAGCGCTGTGATGAAATATTTATTTTTGTTCGCAGTCTTAGATAAAGTTCTGAAGTCATGTGTTGATCAGAAAGTATCCCAAAATAAATAAACATCAAATGGTATTTAAAACACACCATTTCATTTCCTAACTGACCTAACAATTTAAAACGCAAAATATATTAATAATAATAATTACACATTAGGGTAAGTGTGTATAGCCCGAACGGGTAGTAGGGTGTGGTGCTCATAATAATGATTTATATTATTATGTTTGTAATCAGGTCGGGGAAGGCCTATTATCTTGTAAATGTAAGAGAAACCAAAACTAATATTATAGGGTAATCCAAACATCATTTGCATATCTAAGTTTCTAATGTACATACTTGTATAGGGCATTGACATTTGAAGTGTCTCCAGGAAAAGGACACCCTGTTAAAATTGTTCCTGTAAAATGTTATCCACTCTCTCAGTCCCCATTTGACCATTCTTCCATAGGTTCAACTAATCTCACATTGGGCTGTATTCTAGTTGATAACCGGTAAATGGATATTCTACTGGGTGATTAAAACAAATCACAGGCACAGTTTTAACCAACTTTGCTTACCCTGGCAACATTCCACACCACGACACTATATACATACATTTTTTTAAACTAGTTGTAGTACCCAGCCATTGCCCAGCCATTGTACGTGGAAGGTAACTTTGAAGTTAGTGCCTTTAAACCCGGCGTTATCCGTGACTTTTTTTGTTTGCTACAGACCTAGTTTTTAATTTAAAAAAATATATATATATACAATCTAAATTTTAGAATTCCGTCTTCGAGGTCACATGTTTGTGCACAAGGGCGATTTTTGAGAAAAAAAAAGATTGCACAATGCTCTTGATAGACAAACAAGCTCTTACTTTTAATAAAATATTGCTTTGCTTCCAACCCGGTTCCTAATAATTAATTTAAAAAAATTCAATACTTTTTTAAATCTTAAAATTCCAGCTTCAGGGTGCACATGTTCGTGCTCAAGGGCTAACCATGCTTCAAATTTTAGCCCTCTGAGTGTGGTTGATATTGTTCAATGCTAATGACAAACAAACTCTTCAATTAATTATTATAACAAGATAAAACATTTATTTATTTTTTCTAAGAGGAGAGGGGTGAGTCTGGACAGCCACTGTCCAACCCTGACATGTCTCTCCTAATGTTTCCCAACCCTGGCGATATTCGTGGCAATGTGCTAGAGAGACCACCCAGCAAGAAGCCACAGCACTTGTGTCGTGTCGCCCGCAACAAACCACCCTAACAAGGAGGTGGGGGATCGCCTAGAGTCCTTATTCGTCACGTATAAATGTTGGTCTACATCAAACTAGAAAATAAACAAGTTCTTCTTCACATATTCAAACGTCAAGTCGTGTGATTTGCAGCTGTCACTTTTGATTAATATTATTTTATTTGTCAACACTTCTTACTATATCCCTTTGGGTGTTACACAAACCTACGTGGATCAGGGATGAGGAAGAAGATCAAGTTTTTTTTTCTCTCTTAACCCTCAAGTAAAATATATTTCCTGAATTTTAAGGCTAGATAAATAATTTTTTTTTTTAACTCTAAGAAACCTTTGTAAAACCCCTAAATCCCATGTTTTAGACCGTTCGGTAAAATGCCTTAGGTTATAGTCCCAGTAACAGACAGACATAGATACAGCATTGCAAACAATAGCTTTTCGTGTTCAGGGAGTCATGAAACGTCGACATCCATCAAAATCTCGATTTTCTTTTTTACGATCACAATACTTGCTCTACCCGAGATATGTTAGAAAGTAAAAAAAAATTGCACCCAGCCGAGATTTGGACCTTGAATTCTTCATCACTGACACTAAACTAGACTGAAGCCTTTAAACAGCGCTTCCCGATTGTAGGGTGAAAAGCGATGGGGNGGGGGGATGTAGTCTACAGCAGGGGTCGGCAACAGGTCGATCACGCAGCATTTTTCAGTCACTTGTGTAAGAAAACTACATCGTCATGAAAAGGCAAGCTTACCTTGAATTAATCCACTATGGTACAGCTTATAAGATAGGGCCATAGTGTAATCCGTCAAGGTAAGACTCCTGCCTTTCACGGTAAATGTAGTGTACATTCTATTTATTTTATATAAAGGTAAGGGACATAAGTATTGGAGGAAACGAATTTAAGAAATAAGTACTAGATGTACATAAAATAAATAATTAAAAGTAGAGTAGAAGTAATAGAGATCGTGAGACCTTTGACAATGATAAAAGTCGATCGGGGCCCGAAAAAGGTTGCCGACCCCTGGTTTACACACTTCTAAGGTGGGTGTGGTGTGGGTGACGTAATTTCAGTATAAGGACGCTTCCAAGTGCTGACAACCTCACCCACGCCTGCCTGTATTCTAGTTTTGAAACATAATTGCCGGCTACAAAAGACCACAGCGGGATTCAAATCCCTGATTAGCCAAGCAAACAAGCAGCCTACCTAACTGAAGTTATTGGAAGGTAAGTCAGTCGTCCGGTCGTGTGTGCATGGGTGGGTCCGACCGACTCTTAGCGCTAGAGAAATAGAGAAGTTTAGCCTGGCAGAGTTTATCTACCTGGGCACACATAAATGTAGTCCACTCCACAAGGTAATTACAGACCCGGCGATTGAAAATATGGGGCACCCACAGGCGTTCACTTGGAGTCTGTTGTTCTTGTCAGCTATTGACCTCAGCTATGCCTGCTTCACAACTACAAACATTCCAATTTTAGGCCTACATTTTGGTCTTGTCACCGCGTCTTGCTACCCATTCGGGCTATGCGCGTATGTAATAATTACTCTAGTGTGAAAGGGAAGATGAAAGTTGAATGTATATGAAGTGTACTCGCATTTGTTCGGAGGGAGATTGGAAAATCATTCAGAAAAAGTACGCCTAATCGGGATTCGAGCGCCGATCTTCATGTCATTAGTTGTCCAGTCTATTGCGAGAGTAATTCTTTAGATCTTAGACCATTCGACTGGTTGGACCTACATTCGGTGACCTGGCGGTCTAGGGGTAAGGTGTCGGACTTCTATGCTGGCGGCCGGGGTTCAATCCTCGGTCCCGGCACAGATTTATCCGACTACCAAACCCTTCCTTCACCTCTGACAAGACATCTTGTGAATGTTGGGAATGTCAGGCCTCCGCCGTGGTTCGGATTCCACGTTAAACTGTATGTCCTCCATTTCATCTCACAATCACCCTACCATTACACATTAGCGTAAGTGCGTATAACCCGAACGGGTAGTAAGACGTGGTGCTAATAATAATAATAATACATTTAAATAACTTTAAAGTAACAAGTTCAAGGCGACATTAGTGACTTTCAACCAACGTGTATGGTAAAAAATCTTCTGCTAGCTGTCCACTACCACCACTACGCCGGATGGACTTTAGATGCTGCCTAGTATTTAGTAGCTCACAAGCCGCCACTGCAGAAAATGTTCATCTCTTGTACGGAGTTTACCGCACTCAGCCATATTTTAAATGTCGATAACGCGTCAACTTATCGTGCCAAGGGCCCCGGTTTCGATATTTGGCAAGGCGCATTGATGAATTAATGGTTAGGGGTTGGTTGCTGTGCCTGTTGTAGATTTAAGTTAGCTTATAAGTCGTGCACTTGTATATCAATCGGTTCAACATGTTAAATACTTTGAATGAAAAAATAAAAATGTCATGTCAATTAAAAGAGTAGAAAGACTCGTGAAACTCTATTAAGCCTACTATCATAGCTCTGGAAATATGCTTTAAATAATCTTTTAAAATTAACTAATATCACATTTTCACACTTTTTATTTCAATAAATAAAATTCATACTACATTGTTGTTGAGGAAAAACTTTATTTTAGCGTGAACCATATTTTGAAATAACGTATCGTAGAATGAAATATTTATTGTGTTATAAGCGAATGTCTGAGCGGTAATTTCTAGCTCACCGAGGCGGCCCTCTTAAGTTCCCTCTCCGCTTCAAGTGCTAAGCTGATGTGCCCCAAGGCCAACTGCACAAGTATTTACATATAATATAAGGTCTGTGCTGGAATAAATCTACTTCTCCTTGAGTCAAGCTAGACCCTCCAACCTTTGAATAACCAAGTTGGTGGCCCTGTCATATAGCCTACTCGTGTGACTTGCTATACACCAGCTCTAATAACATTCCTCGGGGAATTTTAATGACCAGACGACTTTGTGTCAGTAAATATTTCAATTCGCCAAGCCAAGTTATTCTCAATATAAATGGGCTGATTAATTTAACTAGCAGGCACTTTCTAAACACAAATTGCATCAACATACGACTTACACACAAACCTAAACTAGAGTCCATTCGCCATTAGAGTGGCGGTAACTGATAGCTAGTTGAAGATGTAAAAACCGGTTAGAAGGAAAACATAATCAAAAACATTGTTTTCTATGAAATTTATGTGGGGACTTTTACTAGTAGTCACCTACATTCCTACCGTAAATGAGGTGTAATACAATGCTCCATCCATCCTTCTGACACAAAAATTGCATAACTTGCTTTAGTATCTCTATCTCTATACCTGCATCGGTGAGCACGTGGACCAAAGGCCAGGCCCAGGTATATTCCATTCACGGTAGAAATTACTCTCTGAAAGGTCTTTTTTCCTACCAATATCCTACTATATAGTAGAGTTATGTAAGGGAAAAAGGCCTTTCAGAAGTCAATTCCTACGGTGAATGGAATATAGATAGGGGTTTGAATCCCAGTCAGGTATATTGAGGGCGATTTTTTCGAAATTATTTTCTACTCTACCTCCTCGCAAATGCAGATACACTACCTCTTTAATTAAATCTTAACTCTACCAAATTAGCGTAACTAATACAGAAATTAACCCACGTCCGTGGCTGTTTGGTCTAAGGTACTACTCTCACTTTAGACTAGACTGCCAATGACAGGGAGATCGAGGTTCGAATCTCGGTCGAGTGTACTGAGGGTGTTTTTTTCCCTAAAATGGTTTTCCCTCTCCTTCCACGCAAATTCTGGTACACTTCCTATAACCATAACCTTTCTCGTCCATAAAACCACTAGCGTAGTTAGTATATAAGCCTATAACCCGAACGGGTAGTAAGATACGGTGTTAAAAAATGTATGGAGGATAGTTATCACAAAGTGCATCTACACTAGCGTGGATAAAGGAGGGTTTAATCAAATGTAAGTAACTACCCCTCGTTTACCTAACCGAGATTCAAGCCTTGACCTCCATAGACCATGCGACCACCAGTGTGGGTAAAAATGCCTTGTAATGGTTCTCTTTGTTCCAACCACACATCAACTTTCAGGGTTTGTTATCCGCTAGCGAGCTTGGCCACTTTATTTTTGGGGAAGGTGGTGTCAAGGTTTGATCCTTGTTTAAACGATTTAGGATTATTATTTTTTTCTCTCCACTTTGTGAGTTCGGATCCTTAAAAAAATGTGCCCTCTTTTTTTATCGCGTCTTATGAACCATTCGGGCTACATGCTGATGATGGATTAGGTATGAGTAAGATTATATTTAGAGGAAATGTACCCGATGGATGGTTGGAAAGGCATTTTTAAAAACACCACCCTCAGTATACCCGACCGAGACTCGAACCACGAGCTTCCCGTCATCGGCAGTTTAGTCTACTGCGAGAGTAGCGCCTTCGACCATGCGACCACCGAATACCGTAATAATATGTTGGATATAGTCAACTTTGACTCTGACAAAATCCATATGACGCTCCTCCATCAAAGCAGCTTCCAAAGTGGAACAAAAACTGGGTTAATGTTCTCCTTGGCATTGAAACATTTAACAAAACCACAAACATAAACGTTTTTATTATTATTTTGGTTTCAAATAACATAACACAACTTGACCCCGTTTTTTTCTCTCTCTTGTCATGTCGGTCGTTAAAAAAGTGTTATTAAAGTAGTAAGAGTGTTTTTTTGTACTATACCGTCCACACTCATGCGTGGTCAGAAGGTCATAGACTCGGCGCATGCGCACAAGACGAACCAGCCTTGACTTTCGTTTTGTGGTTTGAGGGGGAAGAGGGGAAGGTAGGCATAGCAACAATAATAATAAAAATTGGAAGAATTTGTTTAAAGAATAATAATGAAGAATGTCTGTAGGGCTATTATGCGTGTCTGAAGTGCGTATGTGACTTAAAATGCACGCAACCGTGTGTCTCGAAATGATGTAACAGCTTCTTTTTTTTCTTCTTCTACTTTTTTGATATACAGGATGAAACAAATTTACGCGATTCCTTGTTTAAAAAAAAATACATTAAATGTAAAACAATGAATGTCAGCTCGAGCTTAGCTCTCGAAATGGGTGACCCCGTCAAATTGGGTAGAGATAACCATCATTGTTTTCAGGCAAGGTAATATATAGGAATTGTACCCGCATTTGCGTGGAGAGAGACTGGAAAGCCATTCTGGAGAAACCTACTCTCACTGCACCCGATCGAGATTCGAACCACGATCTCCCGTCATCGGAAGTCTAGTCTAAAGTGAGAGTAGCGCCTTAGACCACTTTGTTATAAGGATCAAATTTATATATAGTTTCACTGTGAGTGACATTATGGGCTGGTTCTGTCATGATAATTAATCTCGCTCTGATGAGGAATATTGAGTTAATTTATATTAACTCTTTACATGGTACATATTCAGTATTGTCAAGCTCAGTGTTTCTCCCAAGCTTTCGCCAGTTACGCCACATGGTCTAACCAAGGTACTCCCCCACAATCCTTGATATTTTTAAAAGAAACAATTAACTGTAAAGTTTAAATTGTCGTTCCAAATTTGTTAGTAAAGCCAGTTTGGGGAACATTGTTCTCTTTTATCAACTACAATATATTTCCCCCGCGGGATTTTCGCTAACACACCACTGGGGTAGGGAGGATGAAAGAAAGAGACGTGGTTGATCCAGATTACATTTATTGCACCCTCATATTTGTTGAGGTAGATTGCAAAACCATTTAGGAAAAAAGCACCTCTACCCTCAGCCAAAATTTGGACACGGAACCTCTCTGTCATCGGAAAACCAGACATTACGAGACTGATTCCTTTGTCAGGTGTTTTAAGGATATGTTTTAGTAGCTACCGTCTTATTAGGTCCTTTATTGATGCCTAATTAATTACAATAGCATGCCATATACTCACGCTATTCTTTCGGGGTTATTTTCATTTTCCATGGTAAAAACAATCTCATTTTCCTTAGAAACTGTTTTACATAAAGTCTTAATTTTTATTACTCTATAAAATTTGTTTTAAATTCTACTACCGACAAAAGAATCTAATTTTTTACTGGTTTCTTATTCTTATACTTTTTAAACACTTTAGAATGAGGAACTTGTTTTAAATCGTAGGTTAGGTTATAATGTTAAATTTACATTGATACAGGGTGGGAACAAACTATTTACCTTGATATAAGAAACTACCCGCTTCGGTACCCGCGTAGTCTAAGGTGTCACTCTCGCAATAAACAAGACTCCCCGGCGTTAGACCCCGGTCGGGTGTACCGAAGGGGGTTGTTCATAAATGGCTTACCACTCTCTCTCTTTCCACGCAAATGTGGTACACTTCCTCTGAATTAAACCTTTCTTATCTCTAACCCATTATTGTAATTAGCTAATAGGCATATAAGCCGAATGGATAGTAAGACGTGGTGTTAAAAGAATGAAAAATAAACTGTTTTGATAGTATAGTTATTTATAAAAAGCTCATCGTGATGTTTTTATCTGGATATTTAACGGGCACGTGGTAAAACAAACATTGTAACAACAAACTACTTACAATCCCATAATAACAATAGTTTATTCAGGGAGAGTTTCTAAGAAATAGATGTTGAACAGTTAACCGTGATTTAAAAAATATATCCAGGATTATTTATAACATAAATGCATTGTTGTACAAAATAAATTCATTTTTGCTTTAGTAGATTTATGTTTAACTTTCTAAAATAGTAAACTCAACCATTGTTGTATATTTGTCATAGGTATCTTGGAATTTGATAATAAACTTTTTAAATGAAGAGAAAATATAATCAAAAGCCTGTGTAAAGGCAAGGCCCAATCACATCCGATCTGAAAAACCATTTGGGGAAAACCTCATGTCCACCGATTTGGTAATTATTAGTTGAAATCAAGCGCATGCCAATATTTTGCCACATAGCGTTCATTAATTCAAGAACGAAACTTGTGCTAGTTCAGAAACTATCATATGTATTTATACATTTTTTAATAGTGAGGATATCGAATTATTTTAACATAGGTCTGATGGTAAAAATTTTTTTTTAAAAGGTAAAAACTTCCAACAAAATAATATTTTAAAAAATACACACAAAATAAATAAAAATACATGCTAAAACTTGAGCAGCTTGTCGGAAGTAATGTCCGTGCGACACGTCATCTCGAGTATGCACGCACTCGCACATACACACACATGTAGCAGTGCGTATATCGTGTCTTGCGGTCACGCTGAGCCGCGTCCCCCCCCCCTTACCCCTTAACCCCCACAGCCCTTGCTACTTTCCTCTCTTGGGCCGAACCCATAAACCACTCAACATTTTACTCGGGTGACATGGTGGTATAGGGGTAAGGTGTCAGACTTCTGTGCTGGGGGTCCGGGTTTCAATCCTCGGTCCCGGCACAGATTTATCTGATTACCAAACCCTTNAGACTTGTGTGCTGGGGTACGGGGTTCAATCCTAGGTCCCGGCACAGATTTATCTGATTTCCAAACCCTTCCTTCATCTCTGACAAGACGTGTATTAATCACAACTTGTGAATGTGTGGAATGCCAGGCCTCCACCGTGGTTCGGATCCCACGTTAAACTGTAGGTCCTTCATTTCATCTCACAATAACCCTACCATTACAAATTAGCGTAAGTGCGTATAACCCGAACGGGTAGTAAGACGCGATGCTAATAATAATAATAATAATAATAATAATAATATTTTACTTCACCCGCTTCGGTGGATGCATTGTCTAACGCGCTAACTCGTGTTAGACTAGACTGCCGATGACGGGGAGATCGGGGTTCGATCCAGGTCGGGCGCACTGAGGGGGGTTTCCCCTCAATTGTTTTCCATTCTCCATTCACGCAAATGTGGGTGCACCTACTCTAAATTAACCTTCCTAATCCCTAACACACATAGTCTTAAGTGTAATTAGTACGGTACATAGTTAGACGTATAACCCAATCAGGTATTTAGATACATGCTAAAAAAGTTAATTTCTTTACGAGGTAACAAGTCACATCCTTTCCTATTCTCAGCTTTTAACATGCTTCAAAGTCTTATTAGAGGAGCCTGGTTCAATTCAACAGGGACACCTATTTTTATATAAAAAAATATCTCTGCGTCTTACTAGGTAGGCCCCTTACCTGTTCAGGTTAAACGCGTAGATGATAATTTACTCTAATGAGGTAGGGATAAGGAAGGAAGCATTTTAGAGGTAGTCTACCCGCATTTGCTTGGAAGGATATTGAGAAAATATTTAGGAAAAAAACAACCTTATTATACCCAAGTGAAATTCGAACCCCAATCTCCCTGCTATCAGAAGGCCAACCCAAGGGTTCGCGCACATTGAACGCTGGTTACCTACCTCCTTGCTGGTTGCAAGCTCCGACAAGCGGAAACCCGCAAGCAGGATTACGTCGCGTAATAAACCTTTGAGCTTGTGTCTGCATGCAGGTAGTCTGTCTGCCCTCATCCGCTAGCAGGAATCTTTAGGGTATTCCCGCCCGCGGGCTTTGCTGGCTGGCTTTTTGACGTGTGTCGTGTTCTGTGTTGAACGTAAATAGTTGATTCTTATTAAGTTCTTCGTTTAAAAAATATGGTTTCATAAACTAAATTTAAGTGTTTGAATATAATATGGCGTAAAATGAACTAATTGTATATGACATTAATTTCGTTATTCTCAAGTATTTAAAAAGATGGTGGTAATCCCCATACATTTTTCTACCTTTATTTATGTCGTGAATAGCAACTTTTTTTAATAGCCAAAATTTTGGAAACAACGCTATCCATAAAAAAACTAATTCATCCTCACTGGAGCTCATTATTGTATGAAACCTACACTTCAACTCACAGGCCTCCCGCTTATACTGTGAGTGCGTTACTAGCGTTAACCAGCCTAACAGGAGAGTGACGCCTTAGACCATTCAGCCACTGAAGTGGGTTGTATAAAGTATATCCTGGTATCCATTTATTCAAACCCACATAGCTGAGCACGCAAAATTATAAATTTTTGTATTCTTCCTCTTTGCCTAGGCTAGACTGGCTTGTAGCTTATTAAGAGTCTTTTTTTTAGATAAGAACATTCAAAACCATATTTATGTTCGTTTTTTATCTTTAAATTAATTCAAGAGGGATCTATTGAGGTTTTAAAAAAAGAAGATTGCAATCTTCTGTTGGGGGAGAAAGGACAAATATGGACAGTCCTGATATCACCAGTGTGTGAGTATAGTGGACTTATCCCATTGTTCCTCCCAAGCTCAAGACTCACCTTGAGACACACGTCACAGTCACGCTCGCGACTTAGTTCACTTGTTCGCGTGGTCACGCCACCGTGAAGTTTTCCATAGCATGTCGCCATTAGCGTTTGCCGATACAAGCAGACCTTCATTATGGTTTTTCGCGACGTCTACGATCTTCTTATGCCATCATTATCTGTCCGTCCCTCAATGGTTGAGTGTCCAGGAAGGTCAACTGTTGATGTGTGCTGCTACGAGGGCCGCTTACCGGAGCGCTGAGACTTGCTGTAGACCGGAGAACATCGAAAGCGCCAAAGAGGAAACCTCATATTAAAAGCGCACGAAGATATGGATCAAAAGCGCACTTAAACCTTGCATCAAAAGCGCACGAAGATATGGATCAAAAGCGCACCTAAACCTTGCATCAAAAGCGCACAGAGAAAAAACAACTGCATAACGTGACAACATGGCAAACATATTGTGCCCATAGTGATGGCAGCAACGAGATATCACGATGAGTGTAGCTCTCCAAAATATAATCGGCAAACGGTGATAGCTTTTCATTAGTTGGTTGCTAGGTTGGATTAGGTTAAACTAGTTAAATGTCAACAAACAGTGTTGGCATAGGGAGCTCAGAGACTATAAACAATTATGTGCTTTTGATGCATACACCTTGCGTCTGGCAAATCCCAAAGCAGGTACACAAATTCGTCAATTCATCCTGTGCACTTTTAATAGGACACGTGTCCGCTGTAGCCATCCAGAAATCACGTGATGCTAAAAAAGGGGTTTTTCTTAGCTCAAAATATGGCTCAAGCTAAAATGAAGTTAAGCCTATAATCCGGATGGACGCGGTGCAAAGCTATCAAATAAGTTCTCATTTTCAAGTTTCATAATTCAAACAAAATGTAATATTAGCTCATTTTCAACAACGCTTGACGCGAAAGGTCACATTTATGAGACCAAATTAAATGGTTGAATGCATTGATAATTTGTCTTTTTTTTTATTCAACAGGGTCACACGACACATTAAAAAAAAGAGTTTTATTGTTTCGGTGGTTTTGAAGTATCAGAACTGTAATTTCCCACAAGAAATACCTCAGGGAGAGAATATTTGCCTCCAAGTAAGTGATGCCCTTATGGTTGAGGGCGTCGAGCTTGACACCGAGCAGTTATATATTGAAAGGCTTGGGTTTGAATCCCAGTTGGGACGAGTTTTAGTTTTTCCCTTTATACTAAAACGGGTGAAGTACGAATGTCTCTGCGTTCACTGTAGGTACGGTATGGCGACAGGCGCTTCAGTTTCAAGGAACCAAACCTTCCGCCACAATAGTTTATCAGGCGTGCTAAACACTCGTCTAACCTAACCAGATCAAAGTATCATGTCTGGAATATTCTTTTCTGTCAAATATACAAAGAATTAAGTATTTACTAAAGTGAACCACGATTTGTGGATTTTTAAATATGTCGTTATTGATAACAGAGCTTTATGGGGAAAGATTATTTTTACTCTTCGTGTTTGTGCTACAGCACCATCGTGAATTTTTGCACATACATTTCTAAAGTTATTATTCTTGAGTTTGGCGAAGACTCTGGCTTATGACAAAGTGTTTTACAGTTAGCTGAAAGAGGCGCTAATTGAAAACATAACCCACCTCTTTGAATGGCTGCCCATTCGCTACACTAACACAAGTGTGAGGGCCGCTTTCACGAGGCTTCGTTAAAACTCTTCTTCAGACTCTTTATTTTACAGTTAGTTTCAACCCGAGATTATCAACGGCATCAGATTAGCGGGTGGTGAGAAAGAGGTACTGGCCTGGATGAAGGTGGAACTATCACTTTTTGAATATGTGCGGCTGGTCAGGATTGAATTAGCCTAAAACTGTCAAGAACTAGTCCAACACCCCGTGTATAAAGCACATGACTCTTTAAAACAAATGCCAAACAAAATATATTAATATAAAAATTGGTGATGGGTCAAATCCACTTTTTTAAGTCCAAATTAGAATCTTTTAATTTGTCTACAAATCCAGAACCTTTAATCCATAGTTTTACAGTGGCAAGGTGCCATTTGTTAGAAAGTCATCTTTTTCTAACTTGGACGGGAGATATTAGGTTAACTAGCCACATATTTCAGGTAGATTTTTTTTAAACAGAGTAATCTCAACAGTTCTTAAATGTGTGTCAAGAATGTCCTAGAATTTGATAGTAACGTATTGTCTTCATTTAAAAGTTTCTCATCAAATGTAATTATGTCCATGAAAGATATTCAAGAATTGCGGTTTATATCACCATGGGTAGAAAATTAAACACTTATGTTTATACTGGAGCAATAGTTGATTTATTTTTCAAACAAAAACCTGACCTTTTCTCGTGTTTCCGTCAATCCCACTTTAACATATACGCATCTAAGAATTGTTATTTGAATGAAGTTCTTGGCCCATTCTTAGAGCAGTGTAGCGTGTCCTTCGCCAAAAAGTTAATATATTTCCATATTATTCGTTTACTTATTCAATCAGCGTATAACTCGAACGGGTGCTAAATTTAAAAAAACATACTCAACGCTTAAACAGGCTATACAGCTCCTTATTTTAACTTAATTTTAAGGCAAACATTATCTGACCTTTTAGCCTTTAACCTTTCATTAAGTGAAAAGAAAAAGAAATCATTTTCAGCAACATATTTTTGGCTCACGCCAGGATGTTGGCCAATGTGTGTTCGCACGCGAGTGTTATATTTGTAAAACGATTAATGTTTTTTGAGGGTGTTGGGCTTCTCCGTTCATAAATTTCCTTAAGCTATGCAAAGAAAATTACATTTTGTATGATATTTAAACCTAAACACTTATGGTTTAACCAAGGATTGACCTTTTGAATCGAAGGTTTGACTTCCGACTGACTAACCATCGATGGCCCCACTAGCCACTTACTGTATCTGGTCACGTGATATCGACGCCAATAAACTCCTCCTATGAGCGGATGTGGTGTGACGTCACTGGTCGCGCGTCTTTGGCTGAAGATGTGTTTGTTTAGCGGGGTACCTGCTACCACGAGGAGGCGGGGTGATTAGCAAGTTAAACTTAACTGTCGCCTGACTCAACGCGCGTTAGAGAAAGACTATCATGACTTTGGTCTCTTGTTATTGCCTGGAGGTGCTTGATCCTTCGTCCCTGACACACACACACACTTTTTCCTTCTGCCAAACTGACCTCTCGTCACCGCCCGCAAGGTGCGCATGCGTCGCTTCGCTCACTCGTGTGTGTACGCGGCTTTCGCCGAGAGTTCTAGTTCTAATTATTCACGAATAGTACGGTCTGACAACGAATCTATAATACCGGCCTCTTCAACTTCTCTAAACACTGCTGACGTTTCCAAGTCCACAATCGGGATTCGAACCGCTCTAAGAAACCTTTGGGGATTATCACCACACGTTGTGTTCCACGTTCTACTGCCCATCCAAGATACTCGCGCATTTACACAAAATGAAGTGGGTAGTATTTAAGTAGATACACCAGCATTTGCGGGGAGAGAAAATGGGCAGCTATTTGGGGGATAATCTCAGGACATCCGACCAGATTATTCGAGCTCCTAGCTCTCCAGACGAGACCGACACCTTTGCCCGCGTACTCACTGGCGTAGGCTACTAGTTCACCGATGACGTGGAGCTCGGCTTTCGAATCCTGCCCGTGTGTACTTTTTTTTTCTAAATGGTTTTCCACACTCCACGCAAATACGTGTACACTTCCTCTAAATTCAACCTTCCTTATCCCTTACACATTAGATTAATTAGTACGTATGCGTATAACCCGAACTGGTTGTAAGACGCACTACTGAAATATTTATATGAATTCTGAAAAATCGCTGGAATCTTCCTCAGCTCATCATTCTTCTGTTTTACAATCATATGACGGTGAATTCAATTAAACATGATATGCGAGGGAACGGTGTCAAACCAAGAACCACCCCTTACACACCTGTAAATCGTCAGCTCCGGTTGAACAACGACCCAGACGTGATGGACAGCTAGCTGATGTCCGCTCACTCTCGGAGGAACTCGTATGTGTCATGTGTGGGTTCTGGTATAGAGGTACTTGAACCCAAGGCTTTCTTGTTTGTTTGCTAATAGACCAGAGACACACATTCGCGAACTAGCGCTTGTCCTGATCTCGCGCGACGCGGGACTTGTTGCGCGTGCGAGATAGCCTAGATTTGGCTCCCCTCCCCGGATGGTCGTCTCTCGAGTTAATTGGTCTAGTATTAACGATTCTTAGTTACAAATATTTTGTTCACATATGTTACGGGTAAACAGATTATCTACGGTAGAGAGTAATCTTTACATGTTTGGTTGGACATGCTTTTAGAGCATTATTTCCAGAAACTTCACTTTTCAAGGTGGAAGTGTAGGGGACGCGAGAAAAGGCCAGTGTTTTTGCAGTTTTTATAGAAGTTTTT